>PVKH010047934.1:0-10248 GCA_004027955.1 Chaetophractus vellerosus | reverse complement strand
GATCCTGGGGCTTTCCGGAGTGGGAGAGAGGTGCTCAACCTCTTGCACCACCTCAGCTCCCTGGTCTACTGTGTCTCTTATTGTCTCTCCTCTGTGTCTCTTTTTGTTGCATCATCTTGCTGTGCCAGCTGTCTGCATGAGCCAGCACTCTGTGCAGGCCAATACTCCTGCATGGGCTGGCACTCCATGCAGCCAGCACTCCATGTGGACCAGCTCTCCACTCAGGCCAGCTCTTTGTGCAGGGCAGCTTGCCTTCACCAGGAAGCCCAAGGAATCAAACCCTGGACCTCCTATATGATAGATGGGAGCCCAATCACTTGAGCCACATCTGATTCCCTGCTCATTGTTTTTTCCTTGTTGTCTGCCAACTGTCTGTTTTTTCTTTAGGAGGTACTGGGAACTGAACCCAGGACTCCCATGTGGGAGACGGGTGCTCAACTGCTTGAGCCATATCTGCTCCCTGCTCAGTTTTGGGTTTTTTTGTTGTTTTTTTTTTTTTTTTTGCTTGCTGTGTGCTCATTGTTTTTCCTCATTGTCTGCTTATTGTTTTTGCTCACTGTCTGTCCGTTCATTGTTTTTCTTTAATGTCTGTTCATTTTCTCCTCACTGTTTGTCTTCTTTAGGAGCACCAGGAACTGAATCCAGGGCCTCCTATGTGGGAGGCAGGCATTCAGCTGCTTGAACCACATCTGCTCCCTCCTCCTACTTTTTAGTTTATTCATCAGACTAGATCATGTCTGTTTCTTAGTATGACTTGTAATATTTTGCTGATGTCTAGGTACCTGTTTATCTTGATGAGTTTATTCAGTTGGCTAGCTTCTCCTTCTAGTCCACAGTTTTAATTTGCTTTGTTTTGTGTTAAGGGTCTCTTTAACACTTGGTTCCACTTATTCTACATCCTGCAGTTTCTGGAGGAGTGGTGCAGCTTATTATTCCCTACTCTGCTATCTTGGATCTCTCCATATGTTTTTGTTTTTGTCTTGCGTTTATCCCTCAATTTCTTTCACTAGAAATTTTTTAAAGTGTAAACTACTTAAAAGACCCTATTTCTGAGTATTTAACTCCAGCTCTAATTCTTTTACTATTTATCTCACATGAGTGAAAACTTATGCACATATACACACGTGAAACAACACAATCAAATTCTTTCCCCTAAGCTTCATTTTTTTCATTTACAAAATATGATGTTTTCACTAAATGGTCTCCAAGACCTTTTGATGCATTAGCTTTCTTTGATTTTAATTTGATTCACCATTCCCAACCCTGATTCTGTGCAAATACTTACATAAGTATTTAAATAACTATAAAAAATAAGAAACATGGGAAAGAGGGACTCTGGAAGGAATGCCTTGACAAAGAAAAATATAATTAAAATTATGAAAGAAGAATTGAATCTATAAATGACATATACTTCTTGATTTCTCTTGAATAAATTATTTCATCAAACTTACTTATAATTTGATTTATAGACTATGCTTCTTATAGCTTAGTCTATTAACTAGTTACAAATAAACAAGGACTTTAATTTACAGTATGAACTTGATAGCTACAATAAACTTGATATCTACAATTAAAATAACACACCAAAATTACTATGAGAATTTGAAATACACAGCTAGAGGAGTATTTTCAAAATTTTAAAATTTATTTGTTTGTTTGTTTTTCATTTCTCAAAGTGCTCAATTATTTAATTTCCTCAGAAGTAAATATAGGGTCTGTCAGCAAAATGAAGCACTGCAATGAATAAGCTAAAACCACAAAATTTTAAAACAACTGAGACAACTTTTTTGGGAAGAGGAGTAATATCCTTTTTTTGATTCTTCTTTCCAGAACTTATTGTGATATTTGTTAATGGGGCTACATAGGAGACTCATCTAATAGAGTCATAGTAACTCAAAGCACCTAGTTTTGCCAAACCTAAGAATTAAACAGTGTGAGTTCAGCTTTGTAGTGTGATGTCAAAGAGACCCTAAGTTGCCTCAACCAGTGATGTTTTGAGCTCTAAAACTGTAAGACAAAAAGGATCAACCTGTGTCAACATTTATTCTGCAATGGTGTGGATCATTTAAGTAGTTTGCTTTTTGTATGAGAAGGTATATGGATTTTGTCATCAGAATTACCCCCTTTGCTTAACTCTCTCAACACACATATTGAACACAAGGCTATTCTTGAGTTTTATATAACTAAAATTCCTTGTAGCATGAAAGAAAGAAAAATCTATGATTGCATGATTTCTTCTCCTTCCTTTTCCAAGCTAATAGTAAAAATTTAAAATATTTTTCACATCCCAATATTTTAATTTTATTTTTATTTTTTACAGTTTTTAATAAAATTTTATGTATTTTATTTCTTAAAATTTAAACCTATCATTAGTATATCATTTTCCTATTAATTGTATTTGGCTATTTTAATTGCTTCATTTTTGAAGAAGCTTTGGATCACAGAAGGGCTATGATTGGAGCAGAAGATCATTGGTGTGGTATATCAGTGATGGGGGATACATGGGAAGAAGTTCACCTGAGTATACATATAAGGTATATAAAAATGTTCAAATGTTCATGGGGCATTGTCACAGTGGGTGGAGACTCACACAATAACTGAGAGAATATTGAATTCCCATCCTGGAGAGCTCTGCCACATTCCCTAATGGAGCAGCAACAGTTCCCCAAGTGCAGGGGCAATGACTGGTGAAGGAGGATGATCCACTGATGGGCCCTTGATATTGACAACTGGGCTTATGAGCCTTTGCTTTTGAAATTGAAACTTAGCCTATTGTTATGTGGTGCCTAAGAGTTGCCTCATGAGAGCCTCCTTGTGACTCAAATGTGGTGTCTCTCTAAGCCAAACTCAGCATATAAATGCATTACCTTCTCCCCAGCATGAGACATACTCCAGGGGATGAGCCTCCCTGGCACCTAGGGATTACTATCAAGCACCAACTAGCAAAGCAACTGGGAAAAGACTTCAAATAAAAGGGAGAAAATGTAAAGACAAATCAGTTTATACAGCTATGAGACTTCAAAGTGGATTGGGAGGTCATCCTAGAGGTAACAGTTATGCATATCTCAGCAAGATCTCATAGACTGCCAAAGTGGATACCACCCCAATTAGTGGGGCTCCTGAGGGCTCTGGAGACACACAGGTCCTATGGTCAGGGCAGATAGCTCCAAAGTTTGGTTCCTTGCCAGTGGTCCCTACTTTGGAGTTTGTGCTCCTGAGAATGACAGAGTTGGACTCAATTATGTCTTCCCTACACATGGCTCATCTGTCCCTTCTATTTAAACCTATATTGGGCCAGAAACTCAGCAGAGTTGCAACATCTACTTTACAGCTCATTAGACTTACCCAGGACAACTAACAAGGAGATGATGATGGAAAGTGACCATCCCAAGGAACAGAGAATCTGTAACTGCAAGCAAGATTGCCCCATCCATCTTCCCCATGAGATATAAGCCTCCTCTCAATTAGAGTAGACATCACCATACCAGAATCCTCAGGATTGGGGAAAGAACTAAGGTCTAGAGTGGACTTACTGGTATTCTACTATAGACATATTATGATTCTGGCAATGGAAAAAATTACAACATTGATGTGGAGCCAGTGGCCACTGGAGGTTCTGGGAGCAGGGAGAGGGGAAAACAGTTCTAATAAGGGGGGCTTTTTTGGGATTTGGGAATCATCCTGAATTACAATGCAATGACAGATATGGCCCATTTTATATCATCACATAACATGCAGAACTGTGTGGGAGAAAGTATAGACTACTATGTGAACTATGGTCCATGCTTAATGGCAAAGCTCCAGGATGCGTTTATTTATTGCAATGAATGTGCCACAATAATGAAGGATTTTTATGTGAGAGGGTGTGGGAGGTGTGGGAGGTGGGGCATATGGGAATCCCTATAATTTTTATGTAATCTAAGTATCTTTAAAAAATAAAAAAATTGTTATTAAAAATATTAACAAAAGATCAACAACAAATAAGTACCAATTACTTATGCAAGCGCTGTGTTTATAGCAGTAAGAGACTTTTTATAAAGATTTGAGGGATTAGTGTGAATTTATATCAAAATAACACTTACAAATTAACATTGATAATATGTCAAAATAGTGAGTTAAAACCTGTTGTAGCATGTGTCACATTTAATTTCTTATTAGTAAAAGCATAAGTTCCACAGTTTGTGAATGATTGGTTTTCAGTTTATAAATTGGAGTTCATGCAATATATTTTTCTCATTTGCACACCAGGATACATACCTGAGGGTAAAAAATTATGGAGTTTCAAGTTAGGAGTCCACAATATTTGAACACTCTTAGTATATCAATGGTCGTGTCTTGCATGAGCATGCTATTTCCATGATATCTAATAGGAGTGCAATGTTTTAAGATATTACTCTGTTTGTCCTGATGATAGCCTCAATCTTTAACAAATGAAACCTAATTAATTCACCTTAGACGACTATCAGAAACAAAATTTAGCAGGATGATAATAACTTACATAATTATCAACCAGAATGAAAAAGAAAAAAAGGCTAAAAAAATCTAATACTAACATGCTCTATAATAGAAACAAAATCCCATTGAATACAGAGAACTAGTCAGTAATAAGAAATAAACAGTATGTACAAATTAAGTAAATTTTTTAAATCTACAGAATGACTTATAATACTTAAATAAATGATGTGATATCTTTCTCAATCCTAATCCTCTCTCTTGTCCCCTCCTGTTTTCTCTCTCCTCTCTCTCATTTTGAAATCTAATAAATTTTCAATGCCACCCCAACCAAATTGTGAAAGTAAACCAAAAAAGCAATATATTATAAAAATGTTAAAATATCTTTAATGTTAAAACATATCCTGTGTATATATGATATGTCATATGTTTAATAAAATACTTGCAATATATACCACAAAAATCAAAATACTTGTTTTCCAAAGAGCACTTATGCATCAATAGGAATATTATATAAACACTGGGGAATTTTTAAATAACTTTATGAATCCCAAAAAGAGAAAGATTATGTTTGTGGGCTGGTCCACTCCTGTGCAAGTGTGATCTTTTCAACTGGACTACCTCAATGAGGCATGAATTAGGGTGAGTCTCCATCATCTTGCTGGGTCTGATGAAAAATGGAGATACACAGGAAGAGAGGACTCAGCCATTTTTTTTTTTTTGGTCAGCAAAAATCTTTATTAATAATCTGGGGTCTCCTGTTGCTGCTGGGGTCCTATGTGTGTCTATGTAAACTCTCCTTATGCCTGAACTAGTTTATTGTTTTTAACAAATCAAGTTTATTGATGCATATTAATAAACATACAATCCATTGAAAGTATACAATCAATGGTATTTTCTATAATCAAATAGTTGTGCATTCACTTCAGTCATTATTAGAGCATTTTCATTATTTCAAAAATAATAATATTAAACAAAAAACAGGCAAACAAAGAAGAAAATCCCTCACGTCTCAATCTCTCTATGCTTCCTCCACTTTATATAGCAGCTGTTTCTGGGTTCAGCCATTTTTTGATCCTGCAACGTGAGAGAAAGGAGAGCCTCAAAGAGCTGAGGTCCTGGGGACAGATGAGCCATATGCTTGATAGCTTGCAGCAGAAATTAGGAAGAATTGGAGAATCCCAACCTGAGAGAGGAGGACCAGTAAGAGGCAAGCCCTATGCCTTCTTGCCCACAGCTGAGCTCTGGGAGAGGATATAGCCTAGAGGGGAAAATGGAGACCAGGCAGAGATTGCCTACCATCTTGCTTCAACATGTGGCAACTGACTTGGGTAAGAAAGCACCTCTTATGGTGTCTTGTGTTGGACTTTTCATGGCCTTGGCACTGTAAGCTTTTACCCCGAAATAAATACCCTTTATAAAAGCCAACACATTTTTGGTACTTTGCATTGCAGCTCTTTGGCTAACTAAAATAAACACCTCACTAGATAATTAGAAAATGGATGAACAGTTCTAGTGGAAATGCAAAAGATCAATACATTTATTAACACACATTGCCCTCATTAATTAAATAGTGCAAATTTAAACAACAAGATAGCATCTCTCTCACATAGGAAAATTAGACTGATAATATTCTGTATGATAAATGCTGGGAAATGGTCACACACTTTGAGCAGCAGTGTAAATGTGACCATGTTTTACATTTTACTGCAATGCATAAATATATATACCAAATTAGTCATAAAATTCCACTTTTAAAGCTTAGCCTAAAGAATAATCAGATGTCCATCAAATAATGTTAGCTAACATTTCTTGATTTTATCCCATATAATTTATCTCATGTAATCACCATAAAACCCAAGGAGTATTTTTATCTATTCTTATTCCAGTTTTATAACTGAGGAATCTCAGAATGATAAAGTTAAGTAACTTGCTCACTGTCACAATAGTTGTGATATTCAAATCAGATCATCTATCTGATTTCTGTTCAGCAGAATGTTCCTGGGACCAAAAGGTGAGGAGATATCATCATCTTCCCAAATTCTCGAGATGATTATTAAAGAGTACTGTTCCTTGGGCCAAAACTTTCATTGGAGATGCTTCCTGATATATAGATCACAACTAAGGCATTGTGATCTTTGGAGTTAAGAGTTCCAAGGACTGCTTCCTAATGGCTAGACTTCCAGTATTGTTCTGGAAATTACTCCTACAGGCCCCAGTGTAGATCTTCCTCCTCTAGCCATGCCAACAATTTTGATAGTAACCCTAGAGCATTCTCATTTCTGCAATTAAACCCTGGCTGAATGAATGGCTATCCCAGATCATTCAGCGAATGTGATTACAATATGTCAAAATTAAAATAATTGAAGTTAATATAATCAAGAATTGGATAATTAGATGTAAAATATATGAATATAGTTAAAATCACACTGCATTAGCTGAAATTAAAATTTCTGTATAAATATAGGGACATGGAAATACATTTGTAGCATAGTATTGAGTTAAAAAAAACAGACTATAAATTTGCATGTTGTGTGTGTTTGTGTGTATTTAGAAAAGTGTGGCAAGATTAATAAAATATGAATAGTCATCTTTTGATATTGCTATTGGGGTAATTCTTACTTCTTTAGAGCTTTTAATATTGTATGAATTTTTAATGAGTACCATAGTTTTAATAATAGTGACAAAAGTAAAAGCTGTTTTAATTTCAGGGAAAAAAAAAGTGGGACGTCATTTTACCAGGGGTGTATGGAATAGCTTACTCTCACTACTCTTCTATGTTTATCTCTAATCTGATTTTATCTATAACTTTATATTAGTTTAATTGTACAAGTTACATTCAATTCATTTCAAAGAGTCTGAGGATTAAGGGCTGGTATTAAAAATGAATATTCACTATATATTTATTTTGAAAAACACTTCTAAATGTATGGTTTTTACTTGTCTCAATTTATTCACTCGACATAATCTTGCCAAAGCATTCCATGTACATTGAATATAGAATGCCTTTTTACTTAATTGCACAATTATATGTTCTTGGGATCAGAGTCAGAGTTTGAAGTTTGTGAACCTTCAATATTCCCTCCTCCAATTCTCATATCTATCAGATGTAATCATATCTTTTCCCATCTCTTTACCCACATGGTAAGCCATGTGAAATAAATGTAAAAGACCTAAGTTTTGCTGGGCAGGCAGAGATAAGGAGAGGTCGCCTATGTGCTGACACATGAAATTTGAATGTTTGGGTGCCATGGCTTGCTGAACGCAGGAATCATTGCTTTTAATGGAGATATAAGTTATTCCTGGATAGTGGAGTAGCTAAGAGTATAAAAAGGCAATGTTGCTCACTTTTTTGCAAATATGCCTATTTTAGTTTCCTAGGATGTTTAAGGCAAATACCATTAAATAGATCAGGTTAAACAATAGAAATGTATTTGCTCTTGGTTTTGTGGCCAGAATAATGTCCAAATCAAGGCATCATCAAGGCAATGCTTTTTCCTGAAGACCAGCAGCCAGTGATCCTTGGTTCCTCTGTCACATGGCACGGCATATAGTGGATTCTGCTGGTCTCTCCCATCTCTTCTGGGTTTCACTGATTTCAGCTTTTTTATTCAGTGGCTTCCTCTCAGTGCATCTGAATTTCATTTTTTATAAAGGATTTCAATAATAAGATTAAGACCCATCTTGATTGAGGTGGGACACACCTTAACTAAAGTACCCTCACAGGAATGAATGAAATTTAAGAACATGGTTTTTCTGGAGTGCATACCGCTTCAAACCACTACAATTCTATCCACATGCAATGCCAAAACCACCAAGCTTTTGTTTTTTTTCTGTGACATAATGGTAAAAAGCAACAAAGAGCTATGTTGACCCAATTTTAACCTTCTCATGTATATACTTGCTCTGCTTATTGATGTTTCAAGAACAAAACAAAGTAAAGAGAACTTTGAGCCAATCATCAATTCTCACATGTGTGATCTGACCTAGTTTACTTATATTGTAACTATTACTCACAATTTTCTATCTTTCTACTATGCTTAAAATTCCAAATCCTTCATATTTTTCAGTGCTGTCAGCTAGAATGGCAAAAAATATATATCTTCTACATAATATCACCCTAAGTATTTATAACTGATAATTACTTAAGGTATTTCTTTTCCCAGGAATAATTTTCTCATGTTTTTGAGCTACCAATTCTATCTGACATACTCTTCCTATATGCTTCTGAGCTTTAAAAATTATAGCATTTATCACCTTTTACTATATATTTTTGTAAACTTGTTTTGTATCTACCACTAACCAGCATTTGCCTTGAATTTGAGGGTCAACTTTTATGCATCTTTATATTTGTCACTATTTAACCCAGTCCCTGGCCAATAGAAATGTATCCTGAAGGTGCATCTGCATTTTAAGGGATTACTTTGATCCAAAAGAATGGATATCTATGGTGGTTTGGAGCTATGTACCCCAGAAAAACATGTTCTTAAACTTAATCCTTTCCTATGGGTATGAATCAATTGCAAGGAGAAACTCTTGATGAGGTTATTCAGTTAAGGTGTGGCCCAGTTCAGTCAGGATGGGTCTTAATCCTATTACTGAAGTCCTTTATACATGGAATGAAATTCAGAAAGACACAGAGAGGGAAAAAAAACTGAAGCTGAAATCAACAGAACCAGGAAGATAAGGGGAAGGTCAGAAGAATCCACCATGTGCATTGCCATGTGACAGAAAAACCAAGGGCCATGGATCGCCAGCATCCAGTCCCAGCATGTCACAGTCTTGTGGGAGAAAGCATTGTCTTACTGACACTTCAATTTTGTAATTCTCCTAGACTCAAATACATGAGCTCATAAATTACCATTGTATGGTATTTGATAGTACATATCAAGTCATATGTCTTCTCATGATGGCTAAATGTGAAATGTTAGAAGAAGAAATGGTCATAAGTAAAAATTAAGATTCTTGGATCAAGGGCCTTCTTACACTTCTGGAATCACATTAAAATATAAAACTGAGCAAAAGACTGCCTTTGATTGGGGCTAAATGGGATCTTTTAATTCATATAGTCTGTATGCACTTCAGGAAGATGACACAAACCATCAGAGGATGATGAAAAGTTAGAGGACTTCTAGGAAGCAAAGTTGAAGGAGTCCCAATTTCCCTTTCCCCCATACTTTGTAGCTATTCTTTTGTATTGTCTCAAGCCATATTGAAAGCTTCCTCAAGGGCTCTAATCCACACCACATACATGTATGTTGAAAGATGCTACTGTCCTCTACCCAGTATCTATTGTTTCTTCTAATTAACAAAAGCCCATTATTTCTAGGAAAGACAAATATTAGCTCAAAACAAACAACAAATCTCCCATTATTCCTCAGTTTCCCTTGCAAAAATGAGAGTCTGGTAAGTAAAAGCAAATTAATCAAGAGGGACTTGAGGAATATACTTTTTTTAGCTTTCCCCATTCTTATTTTTGACCTGAAATACAGACTTGATAGGCATAGGCCCACCAGTTCTCTTGTATTATAAGGTGATCTTCAATATGAAAAATACACACAAAGCATTCTGAAACAGAACAGAAAGAACACCAAAGTCTTCTTTGAGACATCAAATAAGCTCTAGACTTATTTTGGGGTAAGAGACAAAAAAAATAAAATTTATTTTGTTTAAGTCTACTTTTTTCTTTGTTTTTGTTTCAATTATAGCCAAACATAGAGCCTAGCTGATAGAGAGTTCAAACTTTTATTCCCTTTTTTTTAAGATTTATTTATTTATTTTTATTTATTACATATC
>PVKH010047933.1:0-10241 GCA_004027955.1 Chaetophractus vellerosus | reverse complement strand
TGTATATTCTTGAATGAATAATATAACTTTTTAAATTTTATTGATAGGTATTATTTAATAAATCATAAATCCACTTTAAGAGTGCAATAAATGGTATTTGGTATAATCACATATTTGTGAATTCATCACCCCAATCATTCCCAGTGCACTTTCAGTATTCCAACAATAATACTAAACAAAAAACAAACAAAATCTAACAATCTCTTTATCTATGCCTTGCCTTGTGTACAGAGCTGTTATTCTTTTTCCTTCTTCCTAGTATATTTCTATTTGTACTTTGTAAAAATTGTCATATATGCAATATCACCTGCATTCATGATTTACATGAGATTTTACTGTTATAAATCCCATGTCACAGTTTTTAGCTTTCTTTCTTATAATATATATGACCTTAGACTTTCCCTTTTAACCACTGTCATACCCATACAAAGGCACTGCTAGTAACAAAAAATGATATGCTTTAACCATTTCTAATCATTTGCAAAGATAAAGATTTAAAAACCACATTTTTAACAGTTCTGCACAGATTAACACTCACCTTTACATTCTCTAACCTCACTCTATTATCTGGTTACTTGTATTCTAATTATTAACTCCATGGGATTACACAGTATGTTCAGTCCATCACAAACATACAGTATTTGTCCTTCTGTGTCTGGCTTTCTTCACTAAACATAATGCCCTCTAGTTTCATCCATGTTGTCATACACTTCATGACTTCATTTCTTCTTATGTTGCATAATATCCCATTGTGTGTATACACCACAAATTGTTTATCCATTCATCAGTTGATGTGCACTTGGATTATTTCCAACTTTCAGCTACTATGGATAATGCTGCTATGAATATTGGTGTACAGATGTTTGTTTGTGTCTCTGCTCTCAGTTATTCTGGATATATACTTAGTAATGATAATGCCAGCAACTCTATATTCAACTTCCATAGGAACTTCCAAAAAGTCAACCACAATGGCTTTACAATTCTACATTCCTAGAACAATGAATAAGCATTTCTATCTCTCCACAACCTCTCCAACATTTACAGTTTTCTGACATTTTTAATAGCGGCCAGTCTAAGAGGTGTAAAACACTTCATTGTACTTTTGATTTGCATTTCCCTAATTGCTAGTGATGTTGAATATTTTTTTCATGTGATTTTATATCATTTGTATTTCTCCTTTGGACAATTCTATTTTCAAGATCTTTGCCCATTTTTTATTTGGGCATTTTCTCTTTTCATTGTTGACTTGTATAATCTTTTTGTCTGTCATATATATTAAATTATTACTGGATATGTGATTGCCAAATATGTTCTCCCATTGTGTTGGTACCTTTTTAACCTTTTGCTAAAGCCCTTTGAGGTGCAAAAGTGTTTAATTTTGAGGAGGTCCAATTTGCTATTTTTTTCTTTTGTTGATTGTGCTTTGGGTGTAAGGTTTAAGAAGCTACTGCCTCCATAAAATCTTGAGGATGTTTTCCCAAATTTTCTTCTAGGAGTTTTATGGTTGTTGCTTTTATATTTATGTACTTGATCCATTTTGGGTTAATTTTTGCATAAGTTATGAGATAGGGGTCTTATTTCTTTCATTTGAATATAGATATCTAGGTCTTCCAGGAATGTTTGTTGAATAGATTCTTCTGACCTAGTTGAGAGGCATGACTGCCTTATCAAAATCACTTGCCTGTAGATGTGAGGGAGTATTTCTGAGTTTTCAGTAAAATTACATTGGTCAATGTTTCTATCTTTATGCCAGTATCATGCTATTTTTACCACTGTAGCTAGGTAATATGTATTAAATACTGGAAGTGAGAGTCCTCCAAATTTGTTCTTCTTTTTGTAGATTTTTTTGGCTACTTGGGACAATTATGCTTCCAAATAAATTTGATAAATATTCATCATTTCTCAGCCATATTGCCTTAGTTTTCCAAGGCTGCTAAGACAAATACTACACAATGAGTTAGCTTAAACCACAGAAATTTACCATCACATCATTCTGTAGAACAGAAATACAAAATTAGTGTCTCTGTGCTCCATGCTGTTCCTTGATTCTGTAGGAATTGAATGCTGGCTTAACATTGTGGTACTCTGGCTTGCACCTCTTTATCATGCTGGCTTTTAACACTGCTGGCTTCTGACTTCTGCCTTCTTTTGAGTTCTGACTTCTACTGACCGACTTAATCTGAATTTCTTTTGCCTTATATGGACTGTAGTTAAGGCCTACACTGACTCAGTTTGGGATTATCTATGTAGAATCTTCAAGTATCTTCTTCACAAATGAGTTCACACCTTAATTAGTGATAGCATTTATAAAGCTCTATTTAAAAATGTGTTCACCCACATACCAATGCAGATTAAGACTCTAATATGTCTTTTATGTGCAACATGATTCAATTTCCAACACACAGCAACACTTTTGTCCTTATTCATCTTAAATTTGATTGTCCATCATTACCTTGCATATACTTTCAACTCCCTTACTCCCTATTGCTCTGTCATATTTGTTTCTGTAAATTTTAGCATGAGCCAAATGCAACTCTTCCCAAAATCCATGCCAATATCTTTACAGTATAATACTAATAGAGGAAACCATACAACTGTGCTGACTGTTCTACCTTAATCTTCATGCTCACAAGCCTCAAGTGGGTCTCCAATGCTGCCCAAGAATCACACTAAATTTCCAAGATCCATTCCTTGTTAATCTCTTTCAAATATTTTATACTTATTTGTCTCTCCAAATGCCTTCAAACTAATCAATCACATTCTTCTTTCTGATCAACTGACTTTAATTTTCACTCCTCTGAGAAATGTTTGATGTTCTTTAAGAAAATAACTTTAGAATTCCCCATAGCCTGCTTTTGTGTCTGTGCACATATATTCTATTTTATCTCTTATTACTACAGAGGAACTGCCTGTAGCCACAAACTATACTTGTGTACTTGTTCCCATTGTTCCCACACACTGAAGGACAGCATTTCTTCAATCTTCCCTTCTCTTTGTGTATCATCATGTTTTCATCCTTTAGTGCATAATCCTTTTCAGAATATGAATATTTTTTTCTCTTCTTTTCTCTCTCATCCACTCACATTGCTTTAGCTAACATATATAGTTGCAATCAAATTAAGAGCTCTGAGCCAGACATCAAACCTAAACTCTTGACTCAAATATAACTACCTACTTGATAGGTAGACTTGGATGTCTAAATGGTTTATTCCACTAAAATGTTAAAACTATCTCTAGTCATCCCACCCATAACAGCTTATTTACTGTTTCTTTAATAATTTCCTTATCTCAGAAATTTCAAAAGTCAACTAAACTTAAACTTATTTTCATGTCTCCTTTTTTCTCACATCAAACCCTTCAACAATTTTTTAAAAATTTATACTGTTATAAGATTTTAACCATTTTTCATCATTCTCATTGTTTCTACTCTGGTCCAAGCCATGCCAAACTTTTATTTTGATTGTTGCACTCCTTCAATACAGTCTTCCTATCTTCTCATTTGCCCTCAGGTAGTGCATCTTCAACCTATTTGCCATTGTGAGCTTTTGAGCTCAGACAGGTTGGCCAGCTTTTCTACTCATTGACATATTATGTCACCAAGATTAAATGCCAAAAATGTTACATGTCCTTATTAGTCCCTATATAACTTTCTGTCTCTCATTTCCCCACTTGTCAATTTAAAACATATCACATACTGTTTGCACATTGTTCACTGATGTGTTTATTTCAATTTTGAATATACTCTTCACAGATTTCCCATGTTCCTATAGTAAACCACAGGATGACTGTTAGGTAATCTTCCTGCAAGGTCATCATATCAATCCTGCTCACATTTCATTGGCCAAAATATTCCAAATAGCCATGATGAAGTTCAACAGAGTAAATAATTAATTTACATATACTTTTCCTTTTTTCTGATACTTTTGATTATTTGACTTTGCAGAAAATGTCAGTCACTTGTGAGCTGTACTTTCAATTACATATCCAACACAATTTTTAAAGAATTCTTTGAGATTTCTCTTGCACTGTTGTTTTTTGAACACCTAAAAACTATTTTTCTGAATTGCAATATACTGGTGGTTAATGGTGACCACCATTTTACACCAAGGCCTGTCAGATACCTCACTATTATCCATTACCATAGCTCTCCTTATTCTTTTAAAATTGTGCAAAATATGTGATTATCCATTTAATTTGAGTCCATTCATCAGATGGTTTATCCCATGAATGCAAGGTCTGTTTCTCTCATTAATGCTCATTTTTTTGGAAATTACAGCTAGAAAAATATGCAATAGTAGGCATTTACTACATAAAACAGAATAAATCAATATGTAACCTTGTCCAAAAGTATTCATATGTTACTACTTAGCTCAAATTGTAGAATTCAAGCATTCATATTTGTTAATAAAAGTTTGAGATAAGCTGAAGCTATATTTTGGAAATTGGACAATGAGTAGAGCATTCTTGTCCTCTGCTTTGCTCTCCTCTTCATTTAATGGAGCCATTCTTTTATTATCAATTAAACTCAGTTATCCCTCACACAAGCATTTTCTCTCCTATCTAAACTAATCATGTGTGCCTTATTCATTCTTTTTGAAATTGCTATTTCGATTTGTATGTTCTTAGAATTATATAACCTGGAAATAATGATTCTGGATTTGTGTATTAAAGTCTAAACTTTGTGATATATTGGAAAATGTACAAAGCCTCTGGGAATCACTAGTTCTTCATACATAAAGTGATGGTCCTAATCTATGTAATATTAATCTGAGGAAATGCCCAGTCTTGTAACTCCATGAGCTCCCATTTTTCCTTCAAGAAAGGCCCCATGCAGTTGATTATTGATCTGAGTTGAAATATAATAAAATGATGAAAATAAAAAGCATATTATAATTATTTTATAAAAATATACTATTTCTGGAGTTCAAAAGATTTCTAAAGGTTTTTCATTTACTTGAAGAGAATAAACTAATCATGCCATGGCCCAGAATAAATAACTCCCCCTTTTAAAATTTGTGTTTAATATGATTTTAAAGTTCCTTGACTGTAATTTTCTTTCTACTTTATTCTTCCTTCTTCTTTCCAATTTCCTGCCTCATTTTATTTTATTATTTCCTTGTATTACATCAATTTAACTTTTAAAAAATATCCGTTTCAAAAATTTTATTGAAGTGATTAATATATGTGGTGGTATTTTATTAAGCATTAAAATAATTTAAGCTCAGATATATAATTTTAATCATATATGTTCATTTTATTAGAATTATTCTGTGATAATTAGATCAAATAGGATGGCATGGGTACCCTTTCTGGTTCCTTTCTTCCTTGGGGAGTGACCCCAGGACTGTAAACCTGTAATGTATTTCTCAAAGTCAAATTGGTGAATTGGGACCTTCATATCTGTAGTGTTACAAATATGAACAAGCCATATCCTGAAAATAGAGCCATTATATCCATTGGGAGCTTCTGTTCTCACTATTCATTCTCAGAAATTTGGGGTTCAGCCTGTTTGTTTAGTGTATGATCATTCTGTGGGTCTTACTCCCCTGATTCAAAAATACAAAACAGCACAGGGAAAGCAAGTCATATATCCAGAATCCTGTTTATTATTAAGGAAACTTCTGCCCCCATATTACCTCAATTGGCAGTTGTACATTACTAGTCATTTTTTTTCCTATTTAGATTATCCAAGATTTATATTTGGAATCACACAAAAAATACAAAACAAGAAAAGACCATAAAAGAAGAAGCTGTGATCTCCCACAATATCAGGTATTTCCAGAAGTATTATTTGTGAATTATATTGTGTTTAAATGACTACACCATGCCCTGCATGTAGCAATGTCTAAACATATGTCAACTATTGTGGATAAAAGGAATTGTACAAAAGATCTACAAATAAACTTGAATTACTCAGACACAGGGGTGCTTTGCAATATATACCAACAATTGGTCAGTCTTTATAAAGGTTATTTATTTGGGGTAGAAGCTTACAGTTACCTGGCCACAAAGCATAAGTTTCTTCTCTCACCAAAGTCCACATGTTGGAGCAAGACAGCTGCCAACATTTGCTTGGGTTCAGGCTTCTGGGTTCCTCTGTTTCTGGGGATGTGTTTCTCTCTGGGCTCAGCTTCTGTTTCCTCCACAAGTTCAGCTGTAGACCATGAGGCTCTCTATACTTTGCATCTCTCCACAAGGCCAGCTGTAGACTATCAGGTGAACGGCTCACTTGTCTTCTCCTGGAGCAATCCTCTCCAACATAAGAACTGCATCTCAAAAATCTGCTTCTCAAATCTACTGCCTTGTCTTTATACTTGAGACCACACCCACTGATGGGTGGGGCTCAATGCCATCCTGATGTGGCCCAATCAAGCCCAGATGAACAGATCATTTTACAAGTATGATTCAATTTATATTTTTGGAATTCATAATTAGATAAAAGTGTCAAATGATTACAAATCATGATGATTGATAGCAGCAAAAAAATTAATAGATCTTAAGCATATCATAAGCTTAACTCATCTCCAATTACAGGTAAATCTGTGTTCATGGCATTTAGCTTTTGTTACATTGTAGTATAATTTCCTCTTTCAAAGCTCATCTGAGTGATCTGACAATGTAAGATCATATCACAGAAATAATCCACAATTATCCCTTATTTTAAATATCAGATTGTGATAAACATAAAGATAACAGAAACCAGTAAGATTTTATGCAAATTGATAAATGTTACGGGACATAAATATTCTCCCAAAGCCAGAGAAGAAAATCCAAATTCAAAATCATTCATTTTATGCTAGTCTAGATTATACTATAAAGAATGCTTTGGAATTTATTCAAATAATTATGTGTTTTAGAGACTTATTTAAGCTACTGGCATTTGTTTCCATATTTAATTTTCCTCAACATGTTATTTCCAGTGATGAATGCAGTGTCTCCTACATTATAGATTTTTGAATTTTTAGAATAAATGAAGAAAATGATATGTGGCACAAAAATTACAGAATAGCTAGGGATAGTTAGTTTTAGCAACAGAAGACTTCTGAGTTTATTTACTAAGGTCACCTCCTGGGGCTGTAGATCAATTGCCAAGCCACCTGGCTACAGACAAAATAAAGTCTTCAAGAACTCTAGAGACTTTAAGGGTCATGTTAACATAAAGACCGATGCCATCTTAGTATTCCTCCATCCACTATACTCATATTATGAAGATTTAGGAAAGCTTTTCATTCAGCTATAGATGAAGACCATCAATCTCTAAGATCTACCAGTTCTCAAATGTTGGGAAGGGAAAATGGAGTGTTTTGGGAAATTTGGAAAACAAGAAGATTATTATTCTTTCCATTTTGGTTACTAAAGCCTTGCCTTGAGCAAATGACATGGTTTTACATGATGAAAAATATAAAATAGTTATAAACCAGAATTCATATGTTCAAGAATTCTTTTAAAACAAATTGGAATTATACTAATCATTAATATAATCAAAAGATAATGCAAGTTTCATTTTGATGTAATTATGAATTCCAAAAATCAATATTGAATCATGCTTGTATACTGATATGTTCATCTAGGCAAGACTGACTTATGATTAGGATGTTAACTGGGCCATGTCAGAAAGGGCATTGAGCCCCATCCCTCAGTGGGTGTGGTCTGAAGTATAAAGGGCAAGGCAAAAGACTAAGGGAGCAGATTTGAAAAGCAGATTTTTGAGAAGCAGTTCTGATGTTGGAGAGGATGCCCCAGGAGGAGAGAAGTAAGTCATTCACATAGTAGTCTACAGCTGACCTTGTGGGGCAAGCAGTGATGCTAACCCCAGAGAGAAACACAGCCCCAGGAGGAGAGGAACCCACAAATGTTGGCAGCAGTCTTGTTCCAATACTTTACAATGGACATTTTTAAGGGAGGAAACGTATGCTTTGTGGACTGGTAACTATAAGCTTCTACCCCAAATAAATACCCTTTATAAAAACCAACAAATTATTGATATATACCAAAGGCACCCCTTTGGCTGACTAATACAGAATTTGGTACCAGGAGTGGCGTGAGTGCTTTTTGCAATTACCAAAACATTGGAATGGTTTTATAAGTGGTAAGGGGTATTTTTTAGAGGAATTGTGAAATGCTTGATGGAAAAGGCCTAGGTCACTTTGAATAGACTGTTGATAGGAATATGGATGCTAAAGATACTTTTTATGATGTCTGAGAAGTAAATGATGAAACTATTATTGGAAACTGGAGGAAAGGTGATCCATGTTTTAAAGTTGCACAAAACTTATCAAGGCAGAATTTGAAAATGGCAAACCTGAACATTTAGCTAAGTACTTTCCAAAGTAAACCCAGAGAATGTGGCTTGGCTTCTCCTTTCAGCTTATAGCAAAATTCTAAATGAACAAAATACACTAAGGACTGAAATTTTGGGCACAATGAAAACAGAAACTGATTCCAAGTTTCTGGGAATCAAGTTACCAGATGAAAGTGCCCCATTTGAAGACTTTGTTAAACCTGGAACTTGTAAATCAGAATTGAAGATACAGTTATCTAGGAAAGACTTGTGGAAATTCTTAGTGTCTGATGTCTTGGACCCCTGCTACCTGCATGCTAAACCAACAAAGTCTTTGAGAGCACTGTTTGAACAAAACCACTGTTCACTTGGACTAAAAAGGACATGGAAAGCAGACATTGAAGGAGAAACAGCCTTAAGGAGAAAACCATGGAAGCTGAGATCTGGAATTAAGACATTGCCTTGGGCCAAGAGTTGAGCCCCACCCATGTGTCCAGTGAGGCTGAGTTTGCCCAAGAATTTGAAGAGGGTGGATGTTTCTACCCAATATTTGGGAAGACTCTTGCCACCCCAGGATATAGGGAGGGTGGAGAACATTCCTCAATGATTAGGGCAGATAAGGTCAGCACCCCATATGTTGGAGAGGGGTGCTCCTGTCCCCTATAGATTAGAGAAGGCTAGGTGGTCAACTCCTTACTCTGAGACATTTGCACCTATGTGCCAAAGGTTAGAGAAGGTCAATTGGTCAACTCATTGCTCTGAGAGAGTTGAGCCTGTATGCCAAAGTTAGGGGGGATGTTTCCTTCACCTCACTGTACTAGAGATGCTAAGACTCTAACCCAAAGATTGGGGAAGGTGTGGCAATCACCCCAACGTTCTTGGAAGATGAGGCCTGGAGCTTGGTCAACACCCAGATGCTTGATGAGGGTGGAATCAAGAAAATGGCTTTTGGGCAAGCCTGTGGAAAGGGTGGATTCTCATGTGGCCACAAGGAGAAGAAACCATCATCTTAAGAATGACTCTCAGACTTTGAAATGTAATGGAGGATGCCCTGCAGGTTTACTGAACTGTGGAGGATCCATGACTCATATTTAACAACCCAATTTATCCCTATGATAATGAAAATATTTATTCTTTGCCTTTCCATTTGTGTTTTGGAAACAGTTAAATGTTTTGGTAAGTTTCAGAGTTCTACAGCTAGAAGGGATTTTGCCTGAAGACAAACTGTATTTCTTTGAACTGATCATGATATGATTTAGTACTTGTAATTGTTACTAACTTAAGGTTTTTCAGTATTGTAATGTATATTTGGAATTCAGAGGGTGGAGAGTTACAGTTTGATGTAATTATGAACTCCAAAAATTGATATGGAATCTTGCTTGTAAGATAATTTGTTCATCTGGGCATGATTGGGTTATGATTACTGTGTTGACTGGGCCACATCAGTAGGGAATTGAGCCCCACCCCTCAGTGTGTGTGTGGTCTCAAGTATAAAAGGCAATTCAAAAGACAGAGGGAGCAGATTTGAGAAGCAGATTTTAGAGAAGCAGTTCTGATGATGGAGAGGATGCCCCAGGAGGAGAGAGGTGAGCCATTCACCTTATAGTCTACAGGTGACCTTGTGGAGCATGTTAAGTATCTAAGCCTGGAAAGCAGTCCCAGGAAGAGAGGAACTCAAGAAGCCTGAACCCTGTCAATCAACAGCAGCTGTCTTGCTCCAACATGTGACAATGAACTTTGGTAAAGGAAGAAATAATATGCTTTTTTTTTTTTGCATGTATATACCGCATTTTATTTATCCATACATCAGTTGATGGGCATTTGGTTTGCTTTTTTTCTTTTGGTAATTACAGATAACATTGCTATGAATATCCATGTGCAAATATCTGTTCAAGTCCCTTCTTTCTTTTAGGCATAAACCTCATAGTGGGATTGTCAGGCTGTATAGTAACTTTTTTTT
>PVKH010047932.1:0-10248 GCA_004027955.1 Chaetophractus vellerosus | reverse complement strand
AAAAAAAAAAAGAATCAAATATCTAGGAAAAAATATACCAAAGATATAAAAGACTTGTACATAGAAATCTACAAAATACTGCTAAAAGAAAATAAAGAATAACTAAAGGGAATGACATTCTCCATTCATCAGCTGGAAGATTAAATATTTTAAGATGTCACTTCTACACAAAGCAATTTACAGACACAATGAAATCCTAAATTTCCAAAACCTTCTTTGTAGATGTAGAAAAGCCAATCACCAAATTTACACGTGTGATGGTCAGGATCATGTTTCAGCTTGGCCTGTTAATGGTGCCTGGTAGCTTTGTCAAGCAAGCACTGGCCTAACTCTGAGGACATTTTGTGGACTTTATCACCAGTAAATTGATTGCATCTATGTAGGTGCAGATTACATCTCCAATCAACTGAGGAAATTGCCTTCAGTAATGAGAGACATCTCATCCAATCATTTGAAGGCATTAAAAGGAGAAGTGCTTATCTCAGCAGTCAGAAGAGAGAAGTTTCATCTCTACTTCTGCCAACCAGCTCCTCCTAGGAGACTCATCCAGGGCCTTCATTGGAATTCTCAGCTTGCAGCCTGCTCTATGGAATTTGGACTTGTGCATCTCCACCGTTGCATGAGACAATTTTTAAAAATCTCATAATATTTACAGATATCTCCTATAAGTTCTTTTTCCAGAGAGAACCATTACTTTACAGCACGGAAGGGTAAGAGGTCCCAAACATCCAGAGTTATCATGAAAAAGAAGAACTATGTTGAAGGACTCAAACTTCCCAATTTTAAAACTTATAAAGCTACAATAACCAAACGATCATGGTACTGGCACGAGGACCAGCATGTACCAAAGCAATTGAATTGAGAATTTAGAAATAAACTCTCACATCAATGACCATTTGATTTTTGAAAAGAGTTCCAAGTCCACTCAATGGGGAAAGAACAATCTCTTCAACAATTGCTGTTAGGAGAATTGGATGTCCATATGCAAAAGAATGAAGGTCACCTCCTACTCTCACATGATATATAAAATGTTTAAACTTAACTGAAATTATGAATTACCTCAACTTGGTTCTTTAAAATATTTGCTTACTGTTAATAAGAAGGACAGATTCTTATTGAACTTATACAAAAAATTATTTTGCCATAAAAACAAGACTATTCAATAAAAATTTTTAAATTCTGGAGAATTTAGGCAGGAGGAAAAAGATGAATGTTCTATGAATTACAAATAGTTTGAGAGAAAAGAGTACAGGATTCTGTGTACCTAGAAAAAGAATATTAATATATCAACATAAATACAAACAATACTATAAGCATTTTTTATCAGTTCATTTAGTCCTTGTTAATTAGTTTTTATCCTCTCAATATTGTGTTAGCAATTTTATGACCCATTGACTTCCTCACTAGAACTCTGGAATCTTGACTCAACCCAGTGGTATGGTTTCAAAGTTATTTAAACAATGACAATAAACCTTGTGCCCCAGAGTAACCTGGCATAATACTTTCTATGGGTTGCTGAAACAGTCCTTGGTATAGAAGACAAAGTATCTGGCTCATAGTTGATTGTACGTATTTTCAGGGTAGCATTAAAATAAAAATTCCTGATTTCTCTGACAAGACAGCAAGAAGGTCAGTGGGATTTGAGCTTGTGCCATGGCTTTCCTTCAGGTTATTTGCAGTCATCAGCAGTTTTCTTTTGGATGGGTACCTTGGTGGTCACCAAATCACTGTTAAAAAAAACGTTGAGCAATTTTTTGTGAGATCTCAGAGTTTTATTAACTCAATTCATGACTTGGGGAGATTCCAATCACCATGAGAGAGGAGGAATTCCATACTCCACTCTTTCTGGAAGATCTTAGTTTTTGTCCAGTATACTTCACCTTCATCTCAGAAATTCCTTCTAGAATTTTTTCATTGTGTAGTTCTGCTAGAAACACAATCTCTTAGTCTTCTTTTACCTGACAATTTATTTATTGCATCTTCCTTCTAGAAGGATATTTTCTCTGAATAAAGATTTCTGAGTTTCTTTTAGTGCTTCAAAATCCTTTCTCCCACTGTATTTTGGCTTCCATAGACTCTGATGAATATTCAGCAGTAACTCTAATTATTGTTCCCCTTTATGCAATATGTATTTTTCTTTGCTATTTTCATAGTTTTCTCTTCCTGGTTCAGAAGTTGGACTATAATTTATCTAGGTGTTTTTTTTTAAATAATCTGCTTCATGTTTGATGAATTTGTACATTTATATCTTTCACCAAGTTTGGGATAAAATGGCAATTATTTATTCAAAATTTTCTTTTCTGCCTTATTTTTCTTTTCCTCTAATTTTGGAACTCTTATCCTATATGTATTTGTTTATATACTATTGCACAGTTTCTTGAAATTCTGTTCATTTTTTTCCTGCTTTATATTTTGTTTTTCATATGAGATAATTCTTATTGAGTTATCTTCAATTTCTCTTTAATCACCATTTCTATTTTTCATTAAGCTAAGCCTTTGAAATTTTAATTTAAATTGTGATGTTTTTCAGTTGTTCAGTTTCAATTTGTTTCATTTTTGCATTATTGTTATTTCTCTGCTAGAATTTCCTATCATTATATTTATTACTAATATTTTTAATTTTTATCATGCATCATAACTATAATAACTACACTGTAATCAATGTCTGTAATTTCAACATCTGTTAATTTCAGGATCAGTTTCAGAATTGATGGGCTTTTCTCTTGCATTTGTTTAACATTTATATATTTCTTACTCTAATAATATATTTTTAAATTGTATCTTGGAAATTCTGAATTATATATTATACTGATTCTGGATTATGCTGTTTCTTTGAAGAATGTTTAATTTTTATTATTGTTGTAGTTTGGTATTCACTTTGTTTGACTAGACTCTATCTCAATACTATGGCTTGTAACATTTCACATTTCACACAGACACATCATACTTTAGCCTCCACATCATAGAGTCTGCCTCATGCCTGTTTTAGTTACTTTTCAGCCAGATAGATGGGCAGAATTTTGTACAGAATTTGGGGCACACAGTCCCTGGCTCTCTCATCTTTTTGTTTTTCATCCCTCCCATTCTCTCAGGTGTACTTGCCCCAGATATAGTCTGATGATCCTTCAGGCCAGAAAGGTAGCAGGTTTTCTATTAGAGTTTTAATCTTTCTGCATGGAACTGACTGGGGCATGTATGTATTCAGGCTAAGCTCATAAAAATAGGTTTCACCCTTATTGTTTCCTTCATCCAAGTTGTGGTGCCCCTCCAGCAACTTATCAGCTATCAATGATTACTCTTCAGTACCTTAGGGTAGTTTTAATTATTTTAATATTTCTTTCTAGAGTTGATAGCTGTATATGTGGGAGAGTTAGTGTGATAGCTTACTTAGCCACTCAAACAATTGTATATTTGTTTCTCATTATTATCTTGATAAGAAATATATTTGATGCATTCACTGTCAACATTAAATATTTTAAAGGGACTAATTGACTTATTCTTTTGTAAATTTTCATCTTTACTTAATTTAATTTAAGATATTTATATAATATTAAAATTTTAAGAAATATATGGTATCTTTCTTAGAAATGTTTATAAATCTGGGCATTTAAAAATATAGTGCTTATATACTTCATATTACACGAAGTAATGAGGCAGCTGTTTCTGGAGCAACAGATTCTTTGAAGAAAGACAAGAGGCTAAGGATGATTAATCAGCTATTAAAGGATAAGTGTAGAAGCCAGAAAGTTAATTGGCAATATAAAAGTAAATTCTCTTCTCCTGCTGTGGAAACGCTGAAAAGTTAAAGATCAGGAGTAAGAAATTTGTCATAAAAGTAAGAGCAATCTAGTAAGGTTGCAGTGTCAACCCTGGCAGGTCTGCTACATCTAGTTCAAGTCCCTAATTAGGAAAGATTGGGACCCTGAGGCATAGATGAGTGCTTCTGCCTTGAGCATCTTAATATCCAGATTCCTCCAACCACTATATCTTCATAAGAAGAAAATGTCTTCCCATCAAAGACTAATTATCTGTTTTGATTGAAGATGATACAGAGACCTCTTTTTTTTTTGGAAGACAAATGTGCCCCTCAAAAACTGCCCCATCTCCCCTTCTGTTAAAGGAGAATAGGGACTATAACCCACGGGATCATCAAGAACTAGCTAACACATACCAGCGGGAGTTACGAAAGCATATATGTTCCTGGACCCTGATTATGCTTACTCAAGAGAACTATGAAGGTGGCAAAGGAGAGTTTTTTGATATCGGAATACTCTCTTAAGATAAAGGATATAGCACCCTGGTAAAGACTCTGAGTCATTGTGCTAACACAATATTAGAATGACTCCTAAAAGCATGAGGGAGAAAATGGTGCACAGTTAATGAAAGAGACATGCCTGGGCTGACATGGAAGATTTCCTAATACTTTCCCAAATGGATTTACGTCATTTTTTCATGAACTATAAAATGGGGAAAAGGAAATACTCAAACATAATGGGAACTGTTAAGCACAGTATCTTAAATGAAATTGATACTTGGAACTAGAAGCATCAGTGTGGCCCCCTGTAAATGTGTAGGCATATGAGAGTCAGGAAATAAATTGAGTCTTGGCCCAGGTCTGGTTTTCATTGAGTCCTATGAACCCAAATTGTGGTTATTCTACCATTTCTCAAATCTATAATTGAAATAGAAATATTAGTATATGGCAGACTTTTGGCCTGTGAGTTCAGAGCTATGGAGGTGGGGAAAATTAAATGGAAACTACCCAACCCCAGCTAAGGTAGGAACTCCAAAACAACATTGCATCCCAGGAGAATGGTAGAAATTATAGCTACCGTTTGGGAACTAATCATATTGACAATTAATCATATATCTATTCACATAACATTCATGTGTCTGCTAAATACAGAGAAATCCTAGAATTGAGAAGTGTACTTCCATCAGTTCCACTAATTAGTAGCCCTTGCTACTGGCCATATGTAATATTTTTGCTAGAGCATATTAACACAGCCTCAGGAACTTTGTGTGTAGACAAAAATTCAATGATCTGGTGAATCCTTCTATTACCATCCTTATCAGAAAGGAGGATGAGAAACAGTTTCATTCACTTATAATGGATAAGAGTATTCATATACAGTCTTTCCCCAAGGCTAGGGTAATGCTCCTGCTCTCCAGAAGAGAATGATCCTATCTTGTTATCATACCAAATTAAAAACAAGCAGCAAGTGCATTAAGAGGCTTGACATGGGTATGGCAATGGATTCTTAGCTATGATACCTAAAGCATAAGCAACAAAAGAAAATAATAGATACATTTGTTTTCATCAAAATTAAAAACATTTTTACACCAAAGGATAATATCAAGAAAGTGAAATGATAACCTAGAGAATGGGAGAAAATAGTTTCAAGTCATATGTTGGATATAGGCTTATTACACACATTATATAAAGAACTTATTCAGTAGAACAACAAAAAGACAAACAAACCAATTTAAAAATGGACAAAGGATTTGAATAGAGATTTTTTCTAAGATATATAAATAACCAATAAACACATGAAAAATGCTCAACATCATTAGTCATTAGGGAAATGCTAATCACAACCAGAATGAGATACCACTTCACACCCACAAGGATGGATATTATTTGAAAAATGGAAAAGTAGGGAGTGGATGTGGTTCAAGAAGTTGGGTGCCTGCCTTCCACATGGGAGGTCCTGGATTTGGCTCCCAGTGCTTCCTAGATAAGAGGAGCAAGACAGCAAGCTGATGCAATGGGCATGGTTCCCAATGCCTTCCAAAAAAGAAGACCAGCAGACACAGAGAGTACACAACGAACAGACTCAGAGAGCAGACAGTGAGTGCAGACACCGAGGTGGGAGAAGCGGGGATAAACAAATCTTTTTAAAAAATGGAAAATTACAAGTGTTAGAAAGGATGCATAGAAATCGGAAATCTAGGGCATTGTTGGTGAGAATATACAATGATGCAGCCACTGAGGAAAGCAATATAGCAGTTCTCAAAAATTTAAATACACCATATCACCCAGTAATTCCACTTCTAGGAATATGATCAGAGTGTGAAAACAGGGTCTGAAACAGATACTTGTATACCAGTGTTTATAGCAGCATTATTAGCAATAGCCAAAAGGTGGAAACAACCCATGAGTCCATCAAAAAAAGGAATGGATATACAAAATGTGGTATATACACACAGTAGAATATTACTTGGTCATAGCAAAGACTGAATTTAGGGGACATGTTGCAACAGGGAAGACACTTGAAAATAGACTCAGTGAAGTAAGCAAGGCACATAGGACGGAAATCATAAGATATCACTTATAAGAGATGACTAGAAATAGAAAATTTGCAGAGATAACAGAATAGAGGTTACCAGGGTGGAGTGGATATATCTAAAATTATTTTTTAAATTGATATAGAGGCACTGTCTTTAAAACTTGGTAGATTTTCTATGAATCTTATTAGATTTCAGGTTCACGTCTCAAAAGCCACATCTATATATCTTTTCAAGCCAAACTTCTTTTTACTTTGGTCATGTCAATCTACTGAAGTACAAAGTTTTTGAGATTCTTAGAAACACTATTGTTTATTTGCAAGGATATATTAGCCACAGCCTTAAACTTTTCTAAGGCACTAAACACATTTGCACAATCACGTATCTTATACAATTCATCCTGAATCTATTTTTAACATTGAGAATTCTAGATATCCTGGAGAGACTGAATGTGTTTAAAAAAAAAAAAAAAAGGATTAGTTTCCTGCTCGGTTTATCCTACACTATTTCTATTTATATTAAATTTTGCTTTAAAAATAAACACACATTCAAATACTCAAACTGGGGATATCAAAATTATACTCTGTATCTGAACAGACACTAAGCGGTATGGACTGTATAATCTCTGGAATTTACTTTATGCACTCTTTCAAGCATCCACAAGAAGGAGCATTTAAATTTGGGAAGACAAGGCTCACAACTGCTTTACTGAGAAGCATTATGTTCTTACATTGTCCATGAGATTTGGCAACAAGGTTGTACCAAAACAAAAATCTATTAACAAAATTACAAAACCACATGAGAGGATGGGAGTATTGACAAGCCTCTCCAAACCCTTGCCCTGTCCTTCTAAGGGCTGGGGTCTCTATGTGTGTGTATGCATGTGAGTGTTGGGGGGATATCTTAGTTTCTTAGACATGCCATTTTAAAGTACTACAAATTGTGTTGCTTGAAACAACAGAAATTTATTGTCTCACAGTTCTAGAGGCTTGAAGTCTAAAATCAAGGCATTACCAAGATTGTGCTCCCTCAAATATCTGTACAGGAGAATCCTTCCTTTCCTCTTCCTAGCTTCTGGTGCTCTGCCAGAAATCCTTGGTGGGTCTTGGGTGGCAGCTGAAACAATTCAGTCTTTACCTCTCTTGTCATATGGTCTTCTCCCCTTGTGTCTGCCCTTTCTCCTCTTCTTATAAGGACACCAGTCATTTGGGATTAGTGGTATATCCTACTCCAGTTGGGCCTCATCCTAATTTAATTCCATCTGCAACAACTTTATTCCCAAATAAGATCACATTCTGGGACACTGGAGATTAGGACTTCAACATATCTTTTTTGGAGGACATAAGTCAACCTGTAACAGGGAAGGAGATAAGGAATTCCGAGCAAAATGATTTTTAACTTATTCTTTGCTAGATTCAATCTTTCAACTATACTACTCAAGTTATTCTAACCCAGAATATACCTGTCATATCCCCCCATTCCTCACTAAATATAAATAAAGACTTTTAGAAAACATTTTATATGAATGCAGGGTCAAGTGTATATTGGTATAAGTCACTTCAACCATTTTCAATTTCACTCCATTTATTTAAAGGTAAAAGAGAGATTAAAAGGCATTCATATTATGGTGCTCAAAGAGTAACAAGGATCCGTTAGCAGGCAGCAGTCTGGAATATTCCCCCAATTACAATATGGTACTGTGCAACCTTAAAATAAATAATACAGAATGCATAAACTTCAAGAAAATAACTTTAAAATGTAGCACAATATGTTTTATCATTTCTTGTTGGCTTGCATAATCATTCACTTTGGAATAGTTCACTTTAAATGACTCAAGTTTACTTCTGTGGAAGGAAACTTTCACTTCTACAGACGAACAGGGAAGCTCACATTCTCACAGATACCTTCCATACATTCACTAGCCAAACTACATTTTAGGAAAATTATGTTTTAACTTTGTCTATAATTAAAATAAAATTGGCTCACAATAATTTACCTAAAATGTAAATGCCCTCAATGGTTAACTGTTTTTATCTAGACTTAACCAACTAAAGAAAGCTAAAATTAAATTTTTTGCACTACAATATATCTCTTATGAATCTTCATCTTCCTTTAATTACCTTGACAAACTATACAATGAGTTATCTGAAATTTCATTTCTTATGAAAGAAATCTTTACCTCTTGCATGCTGGGTGATTTAGTGGTTATAAAGACAATGTGATTCTTTTATAGGTGATTTCCTGCTAATGAATTCCCTCACCCCCTTGTTACATAGAGAAATGAAACTGAAGATGCTTGTCGAAATCTAAGCCACACTGTGAACACTGAATAATATTTATAACAATGACTGAGGAATGAAATTATCTTACACAGACAATTTTTATGTAGTTACAAACAGAGAAATTAAGTCAAACGGATATTACAATAGGAACATTAGTCAATGCATTATAGTTTTTCCTCCTTTTCCTTTTCTATAAACATGGTTCTCAGATGTATATGCACAACTATAACAAAAATTGCTCTTAGAAAATCTTAATATTCTGTAGCCATGCTCTGTTACCTATCACCTAGCTATCAATATACAATGTACTATAAATATATAGTTAATAGAGTAGGAGGAATATGTGATGGCATAGAACTTAGAGGAGCTATGTATCAGTAACTTAAGTTGTGTAACTGTGGGCAAGTCAAATAACATCTGAGATTCAGCTCTCTTGTTAGTAAAACAAGGGCATTATAAAAGACAGTTCCTACGTTAAGGTTACCTCAATACTTTCCAAAGAGTGCAGTGAGTGATGTGGAAGAGGATGATCTCAATGCTGTTAGCAGACGCCATATTCTTTTAAATGGCCCTAAATGCAGAACTTAAAAGTAATTGAGGCAAAATCTGACAGAATAAAGGGATAAATAAACAAACCCACATTTTAGGTGATCTTAGTACGTTTCTCAGAAGTTGACAGACCTAGAAGAAAATCAAACAAATAAGAAATTGAAATAGAAAATGAGAACCCTACTACCTGCCACCTTAACCTCTTTCACTTTAAAAGAATGTGACACCCCCCAAAAAAACAGGTAACAAATTACTTTCAAGGGTACATGAAATGTTCATCAAAATATACCATAATAATGTGGCCCACATTAGTATTCAATAAATTTTGAAGATTGATTTCTTACAGGATATGTTATCTGAATACAACAAAAAGAAATTAGAAATTAATTACTAAAAGATATCTAGAATCATTTCAAGAATTTGGAAATTAAAATCCTACTTTGAAATAATATGTGAAAAAGAAGAAATCATAGCGATGTTATGCAATATCTGAAACCAACCTATTAAACATATACTGGTTTTCAGCTAAAGAAATTCATAAAATGAAATTTAGAATTTAAATGTATTCGTTCAAACAGAAAATGTATTAAAACAAATAATCTAGAAGTAAGAAAAAGGTGAGCAAATATGTGGAAATAATGAAATAATAAAGATAAGCATAGAAATTAGTAAAATAGAAAATATACCAAAGTAGATAATACTAATGAAATAAAAGTTTGGTTCTTTGAAAAGATTTATAAAATGATAAATACATAACAACACTGGTCATGAATAAAAAGAGAAAGTGCAAATACTAATAACAGGACTGAAAAAAGAATTATCACTAAAGAACTTGCAGACAAAACTTACAAGGGAATATAATGGATTAAAGTATGTCAATAAATTTGACAACTTAGATGAAACAGCCTTGACTTAAAAAACAGAAATTATCAAGATTAACATAGACAAAATAGAAAATCTAAATAGCAAGCATCTACTAAATAAATTGTATTCATTATTGTCTTAGTTTCCTAGGACGGCTGTAACAAAAATCTACAAACAGAATGGCTTAAAACAGAGAAATTTATTGCCTTACAGCCCTGGAAGCTAAAAACCCCAAATCAATAAGTCAGAAGGATCATGCTATCTC
>PVKH010047931.1:0-10248 GCA_004027955.1 Chaetophractus vellerosus | reverse complement strand
GGACAGAGCCTCCTGGAAGCAGGGCAAGCCACCTGCGAGTGGGCAAGGCCTCTGATCACTGGTGAAGCTGACTTGGCACGTCGCCGCGGGGAGTGGGGGTGGGAGACAAAAAGCAGAAATAAAAAAACCAAACCAAAACAAAACAAACCTTCTGTCCAAACCAGAAAGATGGTGGCAGAAGGAGCTCCTAGAGTCAGCTCGTACTACAGGGCAGTTAGTAATCACCCAGAGCTCTAAAGGACCTGTTTGGGGGGTCCAGGAGACCAGAAGTGCATCCCGCAACATCCTTGAAAGAATGGAAGGAGGAGACTGCCCATCTGCAAAGAAGATTCGTAAGGAGAGCACTTCACGATACAGAGGCTGGTGTCCATCCTCCACTGGCAGCACAAGCTGCTTCAAGAGCCATTCCACAGCTGGAACTGGAAGCTCCAGTTGCCAAAAATAAGGGAGGAGTAGATGGTTGGGCACCAACTTCAGCTACTGATTAGTAAAGCTTAAACCTGTCCAAGTCCGAATGAAGATGGTAGCCACCATTTTAACTCCGCCCCTGGCATGAGGGGAAGCAGGGGAGACTGAAAATCACAGTGCTGGTAGGGACCAGCTTCTTTCCATCCAGATCAGATTGCAGCACTAGCATAAACCGCAGCCCCACCTCCGGTAGGGAGGAAGCTGGAGGGACCTACGCCAGCCTCTCTGGGAAAATACAGTCCACACTGAGGAGGCCGATGATTATCCTACTCTGGGGGTGCAAGTTGCCTCAGGAGCTGTTCTGTTGCTAAAATTGGAAGCTCCATTTGCCAAAAACGGGGAGGAAGAGACGGCTGACCACTGACTTCAGCATGATAAGTCAATTCGACTGACTAAAATATAACCCTAACAGCAGCTAAACTTTGAAGCTGTCCAAGTAGGAAAGAGGCCGGTAGCTGCCATTTTGACTCTGCCCCCGGCATGAGGGGAAGCCTGGCTGACTGAAATTCTAGTGAAGTTAGGGACTGGATTCTGTACCAGCCTCTCCGGGTAACCACAGGTACATTCGGCAGGCACAGACTGAATAGTCGAAGTCTACTGGGGCAGCTGCGGTCATTTTGGACCTGCACAGCATAGATTGCTGCCCATACCTGCAGCTCCATCCCTGCCCCAGGTAGGGGAGAAAGGGGTGTGAAGCTTCATCAATCTCTCTGGGCAACTACAATCTAGGCCTGCACAATTTGGATTATTACACATGGCTGTGGCTCTGTCCCTACCCCTGGCAAAGGAGAAAGTTCAGAGAAGCTTCATCTGTCTCTGGGGCAATGTGGGCAGCTTGAGCCTCCACAACTTACAGCACCAACTACATCCTTGGCTCCTACTACACAAAAAGCAAGGGAGAAAGGGCAAGAAAGCCCTAAACTAAAGGGAGAAACTGCACCCAGAATAAATATATCTAGTAAACCACATGCCAAGACACAACATAAAATGACAATCCACACCAAGAAACAGGACGATATGGCCCAGTTAAAGGAACAAGATAAGCCTCGAGGTGACATAAAAGAATTGAGACAGCTAATCATAGATGTTCAAACAAATCTCCTTAATTTAATGAGAAGGCTAAAGAGATTAAGGATATTAAGAAGACATTGGATGAGCAAAAAGAAGAATCTGAAAGCATACACAGAAAAATAGCAGCACTTAAGGGAATGAAAGGTGCAATAAATGAAATTAAAAATACACTGGAATCATATAATAGCAGATTTGAGGAGGCAGAAGAAAGGATTGTTGAGCTTGAAGAAATGGCCTTGAAAGGGAACATACAACAGAACAGGTGAAGAAAAGAACAGAAAAAATTGAACAAGTTCTCTGGGGACTAAACGACAGCAAGAGACATCAAAACATACATGTCATGGGTGTCCAGAAGGAGAAGAGAAGGGAAAAGGAATATTTGAAGAAATAATGGTAGAAAATTTCCCCACCCTATTGAAGGACATAGATATCCATGTTCAAGAAGCACAATGTCCTCCCAGCCAAAAATATCCGAAAAGACCAACTCCGAGACACATACTAATCAGAATATTAAATGCCAAAGACAGAGAGAATTCTGAGAGCAGCAGCAAGAGAAAAGCATTGCATAACATATAAGGGATACCCAGTAAGATTAAGTATCAATTTCTCATCAGAAGCAATGGACGCAAGAAGGCAGTGGTAAGATATATTTAAGATATTGCAAGAGAAAAGCTTCCAGTCAAGAATCGTATATCTGGCAAGATTGTCTTTCAAAAATGAGGCCAAGTTTAGATTTTTCATAGATAAACAGAAACTGAGAGAGTTTGTAACCAAGAGATCAGCTTTGCAGGAAATACTAAAGGGTGTGCTACAGTCTGAAAAGAAAAGACAGCAGAGAGAGGCTTGGAAGAGCACTTAGAAATGTAGATTATATCAGTAAAAGCAAGTAATAAAGTGTCAAGAGTGGTAAAAACGAAAAAGGACAAATAAAACCCAAATATTTTGGAATAAACTTAACCAACGATGTAAAGCACTTATATTCAGAAAACCACAACTCACTGTTAAATTAAAAAAGACCTAAATAATTGGAAGAACCTTCCCCGCTCACAGATTGGAAGATTAAATATCATTAAGATGTCAATTCTACTCAAATTGAGATATGGATTCAATGCAATCCCAATAAAATTCCACCAGCATTTTTTTTTTTTTGGTTACATATCCTCCCCCCCGCTTCTACTTGCTCTTGCTGTGTTCAGCTTTTCGCATTCATCTGTGTCTGCTTTTGTCTCCCCCATTGCAGCGATGCACCGAGTCAGCCCATCGCGCAGGCCGCCTGCCCCGCTGTGGGCGGCTCTGTTCCGCTCATGGACGGCGGCTCTGCTCTATTCGCCGGCGGCTTGCCCTGCCCATGGCAGCTTTGCCCCGCCCATGGTGGCTTTTTGCCCTGCCCACGGTGACTTTGACCTCTCAAGGCGGTCTGCCCGCTTTGGAGAGGTCCCCAGGAACCGAACCCGGGGCCTCCCATGTGGTGAACCGGTGCCCTATCCACTGGGCTACAGCCGGCCCCAGTATTTTTTAAATAAATGGAAAATACAGATTATGAAATTTATTTGGAAGGGTAAGGGATCCTGAATAGCCAGAAACATCTTAAAAAGGAAAAGCGAAGTTGGAGGACTCTTATCTCCGGACTTTAAGTTGTATTACCTAGCTACAGGTGTAAAAACAGGATGGTACTGGCATAAGGGCAGACACATAGACTAATTGAACCGAACTGATGGTTCAGAAACAGACCGTCACATCTAGGGTCAAGTGATTTTTGACAAGCCTGTCAAACTCACCCAGCTTGGGCAGAACAGTCCATTCAACAAATGGTGCTGAGAGAACTGGGTATCAATAGCCAAAAGAAAAAAAAAGGACCCCTAACTCACACCAATACAAAAATTAACTCAAAATGGATCAAAAACCTAGATATAAAAGCAAGAACCATAAAGCTTCTAGAAGAAAATGTAGGAAAATATCTTCAAGACCTGGTAGTAGGTGGTAGATTCTCAAAGGAGATAAGGAGGACTGAAATGGATTAATGATGTTTAATGTATGTATAAGTTTTAATTAATTTTACTGTAAAATTGTGGAAATGTATAGAGTTGGTGGTAACACATTATAGTAACAGCTAGTTTATAAATCGGAATGTGGCTGAAATGGGTAGTCTAGGGATGTAAATGCCAATTGAAAGAAAGCTAGAGAATAATCTAGGGACTAAATAACACAGTAAACCCAGAGGTGGATGAAAATTGAGGTGGATGGTACAGATACAAGAGTGTCCTTTGTGAGCTAGAGCAGATGTACATCACTATTGCAGGGTGGTGGGAATGTGGAGAAGCATGGGAAAAAAACAACTGGAGTGACCTATGGGCTGTGTTTAACAGTAATAATGTAATATTCATGCATCTATGCCAAAGATGTACTTTATTGATAATGAGGGAGTATGGAAAAAGTGTGCCAAATATATGCTATGGACCTGTTAATAGTCTGATGATACTATCTCATAATCTGTGAAAAATGTTCTACCATGGTGTGGTATGTTGATAGAAGGGTGTTGTATGGGAATTCTGCATGTGTGCATGATTGTTTTGTAAGTTCACAATCTCTGTAATAAAAATATATTTTTAAAAAATAGGGTGGATTGGGGGAAAATACACCAAATGTAAGATAGGAACTATAGTTAGTAGTAATATTTTGACGATGCTTTTGCACAGTTTTAACAAATGTTTCACAACAATGCAAGGTGTTGGTGGAAGGGTGATATATGAGAACCCTGTATGATGTTATGGATGTTTATTTGTAAGTTCACAATCTTTACTATATACTTATTGTTTATGCATGTTCATGTGGGAATGATATACTTCAATAAAAACATATTAAACAATAATAATAGGGTGGACTGGGGAAAATGACACCAAATGTAAGAAAAGGACTATAGTTAGTAATAAGATTTTGACAATATTCTTTCATAATTTGTAACAAATGTCTCACAACAATGAAAGGTGTTGGTGGTGAGTTGATGGATGGGACCCCTGTATGATGTTACGCATGTTTGCTTTCTAAGTTTACAACTTTTACTATACACTTATTGTTTATGTATGTTCATGTATAAATGATATAATAGTAGTAATAATAATAGTAATAGGATGGGTTGGGGGAAAAATACACCAAATGTAAGATACTTTGGTTAGTAGTAATATTTTGAGGATGCTCTTTAATCATTAGTTAAAAATGTTTCACAACAATGCAAGGTATTGGTGGTATGAGACCCCTGTATGATGTTATGCACGTTTGTTTTGTAAGTTCAAAACTTTCACTACACACTTATTGTTTATGTATGTTCACATATGAATGATATACTTCAAAAAAAATTTTTTTTAAATAGAGAAAAAAATGTGCTTAATTATATTCATATCTCACAAAACCAAACTCCATATTCTTTTTTTTTAACCTTTGGCATTACTATACTACCATCTTCATTTTTGCTACAAAAACATTATAATGCTGTTGTTATCTATGTCTATAAATTACCTTATATTTTTCCTATGTATCATGACATTCTTAACACCTTGTAGAATATTCCTCTATTTATATTATTAACCACGATCCTCCTACTGCCAAAATCATTGTTATACTTTCCCTATATTATCCTCCAGCTGTCCTCCAATGAACATTCACCTCCCTAGACTACGTGTTTCAGACACAATCAGATCCATAAATCAAGTATTTGTTATAGTCATCATAATGCGTTACCATCAAGTCCATCCATTACCACATATTTACATTTGACCTTATTAAACATTCTACATACACCCAGCATCAGCTCCCCCTTCTCAACCCACATTCAAACTCTTGCAATTTCTTTTTTGACCAACTGATTAACAGTGTATTGTTTAATCTCCATGTATTTGTGAATTTTCCCTTTTTCTGCATGTAATTAATTTCCAACTTTATTCCAATATGATCAGAGAAAGTGTTTTGTATAATTTCAATGTTTTTAAATTTATTGAGATCTGACTTATGTCCCAGCATATATCCTGGAGAAAGATTGATGAGCAACTGAGAAGAATGTATATTCTGTTGTTTTGAAGTGTAAGGTTCTATAATTGTCCATTAGGTCTCATTCATTTATCATATTATTCAAGCTCTCAGTTTCCTTATTTATCTTCTGTACAGATGTTCTATCTATTGCTGAGAGTGTAGTGTTGAAGTCTCCAACCATTGTAGAAATGTCTATTTCTCCCTTCAGTTTTACCAGTGTGTATCTCAAGTATTTTGGGACAGCTGTGTTAGGTACATAAATATTTATTATTGCTTTATTTCCTCTTGGTGAATTGTCCCTTTTTAATAATATATAGTAACCTTCTTCAACTCATAACAGTTTTGCATTTAAAATCTATTTTATCGGATATTAGCATCACTAGAACCACTCTTTTTTTATTGCTTTGTGTGGAATATCTTTTTCCTACCTTATACTTTCAGCCTGATTGTGTCCTTACAATCGGAGTCTCTTGTAAAAGACAACAAATAGATGGCTCATTTTTTTAATCCATTTTATCATTCTGTCTTTTAATTGGAGAGTTCAATTCATTAACATTCAGTGTTACTACTGTAAAGGCATTACTTCATCCATTTTATCCCTTGGCTTTCTGTTGTCATATCTTACTACTGTCTGTCTTTTGACCCTTTCAGTTTCTCTTACGTTCTTCATTTCTATACTTTTCTCCAGGCTCTCACCCTTGCCTTTTCCTTTCAAACTGTAAGACACCCTTTAATATCTCTTGTAGCTCTGGTCTCTTGGTAACATACTCTCTCAGTGTATAAAGACTTTTTTTTTTTTTAACTGATTTTTAACTAATGTTTCAATATCTTTAACAGTTAACGAATTGTTTAAGCTTTCCTATTTCTTCTGGAATCAGCAATAAGTTATATATTTCTATGAATGTGTTAATTTTCTCAACATTTTCAAATATTCAGGGTCTGTGGATGAGTGACCAAAGAACTCTTCCTAATCTGTTAAAGCTCATCACAAATGTCACCTCCTCTATGAAGTCATGGGAGTTTTCCCCCAAATTAATCACAGGATTCAAGTTAATATAATCATGGTCCAGGTCTCTGACTTGTTTTGGTGCAGATGGGTTGAATTGACTCTCAGTTTTTATCTAAGTGGGGACAATACCACCTACTGACTGCAGAGGGTATCATTTTGCAAACTGTATATTGTTGTGTTATTAGCAATGGGCATTTCTTATGCCTTTTTAGTTCTTGGCACATGCATCAATAATATGAGGTCATTTCATATTGTCTCTTACTGCCCTATCTTTAGTCCCAGTGCTCAGTAGAGGCCTGAGTATTCAGTAGGTTCCAAATAATGGTTGGGTGAATATACCAAGTAAGCATGGAGGATGGAATCAGAGAATTTGGAAGGACTGAGCCTTATCCAAGGTTAGAGAGATAAGCAGGTCTTTCCTGGGAAAGGGAATTTCTTGAAGAGGCGATGAGCAACAAAGAGGTGCTTACTGCATTACTTCGCTCCCGTTCCAGGCAGAACAAGTACTGTACCTACACCTGTCTACTTACTGGACAAATCTGCAGGTTGCATGGATGATTATTTGGTATCTAATGCTAGGGTTAATGCTAGGGTTAAAGCAGATGGGCACAAAGTCTATGGAGCTATTCTGGTGAGTGCCAGACAATTTTAGCACACTTTCCCTGAATATGCTCAGCTAGCTTACTTTAGAATACTTGATGGGCCCAGGTTTCACCTAGTTCTTGCCTATTCTAGTTCCTATAGGTGGCTATAAGCAATTCCTGAAGATGAAGGTCCAGGTAGCAGAGTCCAAAAGCAATGGCCCAAGGGGTAGGGGCACAAGTGTCCTGACTACCTGCTCTAGGATAATCTCCTACTGCGGGAGTTGTCACTGCAGATCAGACAGCGCCAGGTTTTGGGTCTGAACTCCCACCACTGCCACTGGGTGTATAGCCAGTGACCTTGGTGACCATCTACTAGGAGCTATACACCTCTTTTGGTGACAGCTTGGCCACCAGCTTCTGCACAGGCCAGCTTGCACCCACTGGTCAGCCCATAAGACCATGAGAGCCACCAGGACAGGGGTGATAGTCCCACATTGGCCACAGATACCTCTGAGAACAAGCCACTGCTGCCCATACACCAGGCAGGGGGCTATCTCAGTAGCAGGGCACCAGCAGCCTCAGACATCATCTAGAAGAGCTGCTTCGCCACAGGTGCATACTCTACTTGTTTTATAAGCAGCAGGCCAGGTCATGCTGCGGCAGGCGTCCCTTCCAAACTGCCTTTCCCATACCGCAAGGACCCAGGTCAGCCTCCCATGACATGCAGAAGCTGCCCTTGATCAGCTGCACCAGCCACACAGCTGGCGTGGCCTCGGACTACTAGCTGTACCTGCTGCTCTCTATTATAAACTTTTCAAAGCACGCAAATATCTAGGGCCACGCTATCCAATGTAAGCCACTATATTCATGTGGCTACTGAGCATGTGAAATGTGACCAGTCCAAAGAGAGAGGTGCTATAAGTGTAGAAAACTAATTTTTAAATTTAAAAAATGTTTATATTAAACAAGAATATGAAGGACTTATACATGGAAAACTACAAAACTTTGCTAAAAGAAATCAAAGATGACCTAAATAAATGGAAGGACATTCCACACTCAGGGATGGGAAGACTAAATATTATTAATATGTCAATTCTACCCAAAACGATTTACAGATTCAAAACAATCCCAATCAAAATTCCAACAGCCAACTTCATAGAAATGGAAAAGCCAATCATCCCATTTATATGGAAGAGTAAGGGGCCCTGAAGAGTCAAAACCATCTTGAAAAAGAAAAGCAAAGTTGGAGGACTCTCACTTCCAGACTTTAAAACTTATTACAAAGCTCCAGTGGTGAAAACAGCAGTCTCGGCAGAAGGATAAATATATAGTCCAATGGAATCGAATTGAAAGCTCAGAAATCCACCTTCACACATCTACAGCACATTGATTTCTGACAAGGCTGCCAATTCTACTCAATTGGGAAAGAACAGTCTTTTCAACAAATGATGCTGGGAGAACTGGAAAGCCATACGAAAAGAATGAAGGAGGACCCCTATCTCATACCATTAACAAAAATTAACTGAAAATGGATCAAAGACCTAAATTGAAGAATCAGGACTACAAAACTCCTTGAAGAAAATATAGGAAAGCATCTTCAGGATCTTGTGTTAGGCAAAGATTTCTTAGACCTTATACCCAAAGCACAAGCAACAAAAGAAAAAGCAGATAAATGGGACCTCATCACAATTAAACACTTTTGTGTATCAAAGGACTTTATCATGAAAGTGAAAAGACAACCTACTCAATGGAAGGAAATATTTGGAAACCACATATCCAATAAGGGTTTACTATCCAGAATATATAACTTAACAATAAAAAGACAAACAACTGGGAGTGGATGTGGCTCAAGTGGTTGAGTGCCTGCTTCCCACATGGGAGGCCCTGAGTTCGATCTCTGGTACCTCCTAAAAAAACAAAACAACAAACAAACAAATGAAAAAAAAAAACAACTTGGGGAAGCCGATGTGGCTCAGTGGTTGAGGGTCAGCTACCCAAATATGAGGTCCAGGCTTCAATCCCCAGCCCCGGTACCTCACACACACACAAAAGACAACCCAAATTTTTAAATGGGCAAAAGACTTAAATTAGACATTTTTCCAAAGAGGCTATACAAATGACTAAAAAGCACATGAAAAGATGCTCAACATTAGCCATTAGGAAAATGCAAATCAAAACCGCTATGAGATACCATTTTATACCCACCAGAATGGCTACTATTTAAAAACCCAGAAAATTATAAGTGTTAGAAGAAATAGGAACACTCATTCATTGCTGATGGGAATGTAGAAAGGAGCACCCACTGTGGAAGACAATTTGATGGTTCCTCCGAAAACTAAGTATAGACTTACCATATAATCCTACTACTAGGTACATACACAAAAGAGCTGAAAGCAGGGACTGGAACAGATATTTGCACTATTCATAGCGGCATTATTCACAATTGCCAAAAGATGGAAACAACCCAAGTATCCATCAAGCAGTGAATGGATAAACAAAATGTGGAAAGACACACAATGGAAAATTATTCAGCATTAAAAAGGAAAGAAGTTCTGATTCATGCAACAACATGGATGAGCCTTGAAGACATTTATTGAGTAAAATAAGCCAGACACAAAAGTATAAATATTGTATGATCTTACTGATAGGAATTAATCAGAAAAAGCAAATTCATAAAGTCAGAAGCTAGAATATAGGATACCAGGGGCTAGGCTGAGGGTAGGTAATGGGAAAGTTGATGCTTAAATTGTACAGAATTTCTATTTGGGTTCATTGAAAAGTTTTGGAAAAGGATGGTGGTGATGGTGGCACGACATTGTGAGCATTGAATTATATCTGAATGTGGTAAAAGGAGAAATTTGGGGCCATAAAGTTACTAGAATAAAAATTAGAAGAAAAACATAAGACTGTACAACATAGTGAACGCTTTTGTAAATTAGAGACTATAATTAATAGTACACTTATAAAAATATTCTTTTTTTTAAAGATTTATTTTTTATTTATTATATATCCCCCCCTTTCTGCTTGTTCTTGCTGTATTCATTTTTGCGTTATTCTGTGTCTGCTTCTCTCCCCCTGCTGCAGTGACCCCCC
>PVKH010047930.1:0-10248 GCA_004027955.1 Chaetophractus vellerosus | reverse complement strand
TGTAAAAGGCCTTTATAGGCCTGGATAAGGTTGATTAATATTTCCTGGGAAGAGGACTTTTCACCGTATCTCCACATCTCTGCCTGGCTTAGATTTCTGTTTGCATCCTCAAGCATTCCACGATGCAGAAGATATAACGCATGTTGTAAGGAGATCTTTAAATAATTCATGACACCAATATTTTTCATCCAGTCAGTGAAGGTACTGAAAGTCTCAACGTTGCTTTTGGGATGATAATATAGAATTTCACTTCCTAGCTTCCAAATAATCTCAGCCGCAGCCTGCCTTTTGCTGGTATCTGAATCTTCTGAGGTCTGCAAATAACTGTGCATGTATTCTGCAGCTTGCTCCCACTGGTGCTTCAGCAGAGCTTCTTGGATAAAACCTAAACAAGCACTTGTTCTCTGAGCAAAATCCTTCTCCTTTTTGCCTCCAGTCACCATAGTTTCTATTTCTTTTTGGAGCCAAGGAAAATACATCCCTGTACCAGAGAGCACAGACATCTCCACTCCATCTTTCTCTGTAACCGGCCTTGTTAATTCTTCAACAAAATCACCCATACCTATTCCAAACTGAGAATATCGGTTACTTTCTGTGCATCTTAATCCATAGGCTTCTGCATTGTAGAGAAAACAGTCATCTTCTGATCATTCTATTTGGAAAGCAGGCAGTGAACTACGGGCAAGGTCCACAGCAGTAACTGCCTGAATTTAGCGGTCCCACTAAATTCCCTCTCCCACTCTGTGGAACAACATAACCTGACCCTCGCTGGAAGTGGTGTTTACTTTGGAAAGTACTTCAGCTAAATGCTCAGGTTCACCGTTTTCAAATTCTATCTTCCTTATAACACCAGGAGTTAATCTTGCTACGTTCTCTGCAACTTTAAAACACAGATCGCCTTTCCTCCAGTTTCCAATAATAATTTCTTCATTTACTTCTAAGGCATCATAAAAAGTCTCTTTAGCGTCCATCTCACAATTGTTTCCTTCTAAGGCCTTATCAAAAAGAACTTTAGGCTCCATATTGCTATCAACAGTCTCTTTAAAGTGATCTAGGCCTTTTCCATCAAGCTTTTCACAATTCCTCCCAAAAATACCCCTTACCCATTTATAAAACCGTTCCAACATTTTGGTAATTGCAAAAAGCACTCACCCCACTCCTTGGTACCAATTCCATTTCTCTGCTTCTGCTGCCTTTTGTCTAGCCTTTTATACCTGAGACCACACCCACCAAGGGGTGGGGCTCAATGTCCCACTGACTGGCAGTTAACACCCTAATCATAACTTAATCATGCCCAGATGAACAGATTAGTTTACAAGAATAATCCAATTTATATTTTTGGAATTCATAATTAAATAAAACTCTGAAACCATTACACATGGGTAGTTTCTCTTTCTAGTCTAGGATTTTATTTTGTTTTATTTTGAGTTAAGGTTTCTCTTTGATATTTGGTTCCACTTATTCTATATCCTTGTAGTTGTCCATGTTCCCTTGAAAAAATATTGACTATAAAAAAAGAAAGAGAGAAGAAAAGAAAAAGAATAATATTAATAATTAAAAAATAGAAGAACAATAAAAAGCCAGTAAAAATAAGAAATATGGGTGAAAAATCATAAAAAATACAAAGAAATAAGAATTTAAAAAATGAAACAATACAAAATAGAATAAAATAAATGAACAGAAAAAGTAAAGGAAAAAAAGAAGACCAAACAAGAGGAGGTGGAATGAAAAAAAATCAATAGAATAGGTAAAAAAGAAAGAAAGAAAAGAAATTTAAAAGAAATTAAAGAAATAAAGATGGAAAAGCATAAAAAGAAACAGAAAAATCAAAAGGCAAAAAATAACCCAGGAAAAACAAGTTCCCCCTACAAAACCATCTCAGGTTGCCAATGCTCATCAAATAATCACCCTGCAGCTCCCCCTACTCAGGTAATTTGCCTTTTTGTAGAGAATAAAATAAAGAATAAAAAATGAAATAAAAATAATAAAAAATATAAAATAGATTTAAAAATCTCAATATATAAGTTTCCTGTCACAAGGTGCCAACTGTGTGTCTGACAATCCACTGTATCACTCTCTGCATCCCTTCTCTTAGGAGGTACCAGTGATTGAACCAGTGAACAAGCATATGTGAGGCAGGAATTCCTCCACCAAGGTATACCAACTCCACAGGTTAGGTAGCCCTCTGAAAGCTTATCTGGTTCTCCCTGTCCTCTTTCACCTCAGGTAAGTCAGGCTTTTAATAGTTTACTGGCTATATCTCCTGGTTTCCCTCTCTCCTGGGCTTTTCAGTGCCTGTCGCCATCCCCTCACTCACCTAATTCCTTTTGCTTTCCAGATGGGTGGGTATGACAGCCTGCCTGATCAGATCCTCCCCCCCTTCTCCCTGGAGCTCTTTCAGAGCAGGGTGGGTTTTTCCTTTTTTCTTTTCTCTGTTCTACCCACCCTATTTCCCCTCCCCCTTACACCTCTTTCTCTCTGAGTTTGCTGGGTGCTAGTCCCACACCTATTTTCTCTTCAGCACCCCCATGTATGTGTTTCCTTCAACCTCCACTTGCTGGACTGACTATAGCCAAGATTCCAAGTGGTCTCAGCTGGCCAAACTCACTGAAGAGAAGCCACTTTCTGCCATATCCACACTTCTTTCCCTCCCAAGGAGGAGGGCCTGTTTTTCCTCTCAGTTAGATGCAGTGATCTAGGGGTTTTATGAAGGCTCTTAGCCTTGAAGGTGGGGGTATGTGCTGTTCCCAGCCACAAGAGTGAGTTACTCATGGTTTTTGTTTGGCCTCTATGTCTCTGTCTTCTCTTTCCTGGATGATGCACAGCACTCTCCTGGTCTGAAGATCCCCAAAGCAGCCCCCGTGATAACTTTTTGCCCTTCTGTTGTTTTTGTGAGAGCGTTGAGACCTGCCTACCTACTCTGATGTCGTCTTCCCATCAGTTCTATATTAACCTTTATACTGTGGTGGTTTGAAGCTGTATGTACCCAAGAAAAATATGTTCCTAAATTTAATCCATTCTCGTGAGTGTAAACCCATTGTAAGCAGGACGTTTTGATGAAGTCGCCTCAGTTAAGGTGTGTCCCACCTCAAACAGGATGGATCTTAATCCAATTACTAGAATCTTTTATGAGTGGAAAGAAATTCAGACAGAGAGAAAAAAGCCACAGAAAAAGAAGGCAAAAGCAAGGAAACCTGGAAGAGAAGGGAGAAACCAGCTGCCTTCATTTGGACATTTTCTCAGCCTCAAAACTGTGAGCAAATCATTTCCCATTGTTTAGGCCCATTTCATGATGTTGTTTGAGCTCCTAGGAAATTAAAAATTACCTGATTTTGATTGCTGTCACAATTTATATTCTTAGGAGTAAAAGAACTGGTTCAAAGGCTATGAAACTATTTAAGACTCTTGATACATTTGGCTAATTTTCACTCTATAAATTATGCCTGCATGTATACTGATCAGTAGGGTAGATTATCTATTTCACTTAGACAACATAGAGACTGCATATTGTATTTTTCAATTAAAACCTGCATAGCTAACATGGTATTTAATATTGAATTTGCAAACCATTTTCACTAACCAAGATGTAATTTCAGTGTTTATTGGCTTTTTATATAGTTTCTATTTTAAATTAATTTCAGTTTTTTCTATTTGTTAAAATTTTCACACCAATTAATCAGTAATCTTTAAATATTAATATTACTAACCTGTTATGAATCATATATGATATAAATAATTTAATAAACTTATTTAAATTTTCTGTACCCCAGTTTTCTTATTTACACTATTTGAGGAAAATAACAATACTTAACTTTTGGGGCTTCCAGGGAGATTAAATAAATTAGTGTATTTAGATCATAACCAATTAAGAATTTTGTTGCTTTTAGATAATATTTTGAAGTAAAATGGGGATGGGAACTATTTTCAGACTTATTGAAAGGACACATTTGTATGTGTGTGTGTGTGCTGTATATATAAATGGATGTTTATATGAATGTAAGTATGCTAAGGAGAGTGCAATTACCTTTATCTTCCATATATCTAATTATATAGTTTCACTACAATAATTATGAATTTTAATGTTACTTTTACAATTTTAGCTCTTCTAAATTCTTTTTATTTCAATCTGTTTTCTTTTTTCTTTGTTCACTTGTCTCCTTAAGAGAAGCCTTCTGTTTCTTAGGAGCTATGTCTTATAATACTTAGCAAACCTTTGTAGTTTTGTAATTTCAGTTTTTGGACCACGTTCCTAAACAGTATTATAGGTGTGTTCATAATTTGAATGGTAAAGATGATATTTTTCTTCAAATATTTTTATTTCAGTTTTTCTGTTTACTTTTTTCTCGTAATTCTTCTGAACCTAGATTTCTTCCATATTCAGTGTTTGCCATACAAAATGTTGAGTGACTTATTCTTCCATTTGCTCCATTTTGAGATAAATCATCAAGGAATACTCCTCTTTGTGCTTTGAGGGGAATTTAATGTGATGTATAGGTTTACTAACTTAATTCCAATTATATTTTATACTTCCATCTAGTGTGGTTCTACCAAATGATATCAGAACTTTTCATCTTCACCTGCCCTTATTGGGCTATGACTGGAGATTTTTCAACCTGTAAATTGCATTACCAGGCCTCTTTTTCTTTTTACCTTCACTAAATTTGTTTTGCTTAAGAGTTTGAAATATATTCCTTCCAATATGGTCATTAACATATACCTTTGTTGAAGTCTAGAAGAAAAAATCTACAGAAGTCTCTAAATCACTTGTTATCTTTGTGTAACTCTTTTTAAAAATATATATCTTAGCTTGCTGGGCATCTCTGGCTAAGGAAACTGTTATCTAGAATCTAAACACAATACTCTTGTTAAATTAAAAACAAAACCAGACTTGGTAAGGAGACAATTTATGCAAAAGGATTATTGCAAAGGGAAGAAGAGGCTATTGCAATAGAGGGAAGGGACAATTGCAATAGGAAGAATGCTCTGACCATAAGGTCGACAAGTACATCAAGATTTTGGCAAAAAGGCTTTTCTTTTATAGAGAGGAAAGAAGTGAGTATAGGGAAGTAGGAGGAAAGGTCGATAGGAGAGTAGATCTGAGAATATATTACACTGAGGCAGCCTATTCTTCTGGGAAGTGTTCTTAAAGTTCAGGAGTTTGGAAAAAGGGGAGAAGCGTAACCAAAGTGAGGTTAAAAAGCAATGTTTTCCAACTGATCAGCAAGGAAGAGTAGTTCAGCTAATCATTTATGAGACAAAGAATGGGAATTTGGAAGGTATATGAGGTATATGTCTGGCCTTGTCATGGCAACAAGGTTTCATCCAAGAGTCTTAACTAATTCATATAGGGAAGGGTGGTTCTTTGCAGTAAGCCATACTACAGAACACACAGGGCATGGGTAAATTTAAACATTGTCATCCTCCAAATATCCTTAACTTTACAATTGCCACTGATCTTTCTTCCACTTATTGCCAGAATCTTGCTAAATTCTTTAATGGTCACCATGATGCCATACAATCATATTCTCTCAGGGAAAAGAGAGTTCTCTGAAATAAAAAAGTAAGCAGACTTACTGCTACAACTCCCTAGCTCTACTTCTATAGTGTATGAAACTGGATTTGGTAAAAAAAAAATAATAATAATAAATAAATAAATATATATATATATTTTCATTTGGGTGAGTTTTGAAGATCTCAAGTTGCTTCCAGGGAAATTGTCTCAAAAACTGGCATTTCCCAAATATTTGCAACTGGGACAATCATTAGCAAGATAATGCATCATCATCACATGCTAGTCCCTGAAGAGAGACCCAGGAACACACTAGATATGACATAATCCCTCAATGTAAAATGTTACATTCAGTCCAATATGCTGCCTCATTATTTTAATAATGATTAGGGAGATGGTATGGTTTGAGAAAATTTCATGGATTGTGAAGAAGATAGACATGAGTGTGTTTCCTGACTCTGGCATTTTTAGATTTATGAAACTGAATATATAGATTAACATTCCTGAAGTATGAAATTTGACATGTAGATTAACATTCCTGAACATCAGTTGTTTGCTCTTTTTAATGTATAAAATGGGGATCAAATTGTTTGCCTCACAAAGTACTTATAAAGGATATTAAGAACAAAAAAAATTAATACATTTTAAGTGATAGGTATATAAAAATGGGAAATAATATCATACATATTTTTCTGTACCAGTTGTGATATGTGTATCCAAGAGAACAAAAATGATGATGACCACTCAGATAAGAGTTCTAAGCTTGTACACTAGTTTATGGTTCAAAGAAGTATTTTCAAGTTTAAGCTCCGTGTTCATTACCAAAATCTATGTGAAAATTTTTTGAAAATTATTTTTGTCCATGTTTTACAGGGAAGAATATGTAAAGATGAGAAGTTAAATGACTTTTTTTAGGGGTTACTGTGGATTGAATTCAGGTCCTCATACATGCAAAGCATTCTCTCAACCATTGAGCTACACCTGCTCCACTAAATGACTTTTTAAAGTCATAATATGTAGGTGATGGAGTTAAGACTTTAATGCAGTCATTTCCTAGTTGGGTATGAATTTTCTATGAGGAAAAGCTATTTCATTCTTACTTATTACTTAGTAATTGATGCAAGTAAATTTTGCAATTTATGGAGAAAAATGGATATAGAAAGTTACTTAATAGCAATAAGAATCATTATCGTATATTGAGATTATGAGAGCATCACTAGTCTAAGTGCTTTACATTCATCATCTTAAATATTTTTTTGGATATGTCAGTGATTGCCATACTGAACATTGTAATCATTGAAATATATTCAAATGAGTGGTGATCTTATTAAGCCACTGTCCCCTGCATTGGTGTTCTAAAAAATAAAAGTATGTTTGAAGGATATGTTTTCTTTTTAATCAGCGTTCTTCCTAAAATCCCAAACTATTAATATTCAAATTGGTAAGATAGTATAATAAATACTATTTTTTAATTTTCTAAAATGGTCTGTCAATTAATATACTATTTTCTAGGCAAATAATTGACCATTTTTCTCAATGTATTTCACTATAGTGATAGTTAAGTGATAGATATTAAAACTTTAGAAGCTAGTTACTTTTAAATAAAATAGAATTTTATTATGTGCCCCACATGGGTTTTGGATCTTCATTGTGATTCATTTTGTCATTTTAGAAGTAAAAATTATGTCTTTAATTACTGCATGTACCTTTATAATTTTATTTATATATTTAAGCTGATTTTTCTAATTTAAAATCATAATGATGATTAAATTATAATTTTACTTCCTCATGCTATCTGATAGATGCTTTCTATATGAAACACTGAACAGGTTGACAGTGATTTGCTTCTTAACTTACAGCATCAAAGAAAATTTAACATCGTTTAAATTTTAGTATAGGCTGTTATGCCTCAGATGTAAGATCTGAACAAAATATGCATTACCTAACTTATTGCAATTCTATAACATGTTGCTTGGAATGAGACTGATTATTAGATACACGTTTTTTCCAAAGGATTTTTTAAATGACTATGCTCACAACTACATTTCTGAATACTCTGTGAGTGCGATAGAGACATTTGAGGCAGGTGCCAGCAGTCTCAGCCAACTGCTCTTCAAGGGGAGGCACAGAGCTATTTAGAATCATAGTATCATCTTAATATTCTCCAATACTTTTATGAGTTTTCACTCTAATTAAATGTGCAACTTGCAGAGATCACCGGGTGCCAGATTGCTGTGAATGGCAACCAGATATCATTGTTCAGACTCAGATGATTTTATATCACCTAGTACTTTCATTATAAATGAAATTAGATTTCATTTCAATTAAATATCTTGTAAACTATTAAAAACCTAACTACACAATTTCAATAATCAAGAAAACAAATGTAAACAAAGGAGAGAAAATAAAATAGCAAACAAGCAGGCAAACAGATGGAAGAAATGAAGAGTCATCAATGTTCAGTGTTAAAATTTCATGCTGGAATATCGGAATACTTAGGGGAACAGCACCGTGTTTTGGCAGCATGTTACTTCCATCCCTGGGTGGTGATTCATTAACACCAAGTTTATTTTTGTTTTTATTACAACAAGTTTAAATTATGAAATTTGCATTGTATGGTTACAGGTTAAAAGTCACATTTCTAAAGCTTCTTTCTAAAGCAGCAGGAAAATTCACACATTTTTAAAGCATATAAATAACTAAAACATATCCTGCAATTTTACATTTTTAGGTTGTTTTGTACACATTACTCATTTTAAATTTTTCTGGGCTGGCCTATGTAAAAATAATTCATCAATTTTTTTCTGCATTCCATATTCAATATTGTGTTATAGCCAAGTAAGAACACATTTATCACAGGGAAACTAAGGAGAAACTTTAAAGTGCTATGTAATAGATATCATATTTCCACATTTCTGCCCAAATGCCAAGTGCATTTTTAGTTTGTCTCCTAATCAGGATGGTATTACATGGAAAGCAGGATAAAACATTCCCCATTGTCTCCAAAGGCTCAGAAAGAACGCAAGGAAGAATATAGGTTGTGATCAACCAGTGTTAGTTTAGAAAACAGAGCTGCTGAACAATCCATAGAAAGAGAGAACCCTGTGTTATAATGTAATGGGCTGCCAGGCTTCCGCAGATTGTATTAGAGGGACCAATGTTTTAGGAAGGCAATTGAAAAATATTATTTAAAATTATCTTTGATCTATCATATAAACAGAAAGTGAGAATTTTTCTTAAGTAGAAGCAAGGGCTCCAATTTAAGAATATCACATCCAAACACCAGGGTCAAAATAAAATAGTGATACTCAGATGAGGATCAGCAAACACAATCTGGATTGAAGAGGAACAGAAGAGAATAGATCGTTAGAGAGGAGAAATTGATTATGTAAGAACTCCATTTTATGTCATCATAGTTTGTTTTACATAATTATATTTGTTAGCTCTTTAATAGCATTTATTTACCTTTTTGCCATAGTATGGACTCAATTATTCTAATCATTTTTGTAATCTTTACAAGATTATTATTTTCCAGTTTCTTGGTTTGACACAATGGTAATCTCTGTCCATATGTCCCTGCTATTAATTCTCATCTAATCCTGTTAAAGCAGGGTCTTATAAAAAAAATAATCCTTGAAAGGCACATATGCAAAAAATAATTGCATATGTGCCTTAAAGAGATACATTTTGAAGAAATGAGAAGGCACAAGATGATTTACATGGAGGAATGCCATGATCCACTATTGCCTCCCCAAAGAGTGAGGATTGTCTTTTGAATTTGACCAGAGGATGTAAGAATATGGGGCAGTTAATTCTGTCAGACTGCATGCAGATACAGGTGGGAAGAAAGAAGGAGGATCAGAGAGAAAGAACCTTCATCTGCCCATCTAAAGCTGAATCCTGTACTCTAAATATGTTCAAGATTGCCTCTCATTCCTTCTGATAATCAATTCTTTGGGGAGGCCCTGGCTAACATTCCAACTATATTTTAAAGGGTTTGTAGTACAAACTGGTGCCTTTTATTTTTTCTCCTTTTGCTTCTCTTCCTTTTCAGAATATTATATCGGTTATCAGAATCTGTGAAAGAATAGACTTATATTCAGATTTAATTCTTACTGAATGTGTATCAGTAAGACAATTCTAAATCCTGTGGATAAAAAGAGCTGCTTATTGAGGTAGATTCAATATCTGCAAAATTTCAGACACTTTTTAAAAAAACTTATTTCATTTACTATCTAAAACTTCCCCAGGAGTAGGTATTATGTAGCCAATTTTATTAAATGGGGACATTATTCAGTGCTACTCAAATTTATACAACTTGAAAGCAGAGGAGGTGGAAATGGAAAAAAGAAGCCCTTTCTATTACCACAAGAAAATCAGATTTGGGCACTGCCTCTGTCCTACAGGAGTTTATTTATTTATTTATTTTTTATTTTTTTTTTAAAGATTTATTTATTTTATTACATATCTCCCCTTCCCCCCACTGCGGCGACGCGCCGAGAGTGGTCACTGCGCAGGCGCGGCTTTCCCCGCTTGTGGGCGGTCTCTCTGCATCGGTTCACGGCCAGCTTCCAGTTCGCGGGTGGCTGGCTGCGCTCCATCCGCGGGTGACCTGCCCTGCCCGTGGCGGCTCTTGCCATGTCCATGGCAGCTTCGAGCCCTGCCCACGGCGGCTCCAGGCCGCCCACGGCGGCTTGCCATTCTCAAGGCGGTCTGCCCGCTAGGAGAGGTCCCTGGGA
>PVKH010047929.1:0-10249 GCA_004027955.1 Chaetophractus vellerosus | reverse complement strand
ATGCCTCACTTGCTGCAAATGGCTAGATGCCACACCCACTGCAGTGGGCAGATACCTAGGCGAGGAGATGCCACAAGCCAGTGGGCACTGTGGCCCATAAGGGGTAGATGTGGCTCAGGCCATTGGGTGCTTGCCTTCCATGTGGGGGGTCCTGGGTTCAGTTCCCAGTGCCTCCTGGAGAAAGCAAACAAACAATGAGCAGACAGATGAAGGAGCCATCTGGGTTGGGGGGAATAAATAAAAAAATATATATGGGATTCCCATATACCTCACCACTCCTCCCGTCCTCCTCCCACACTCCTCCCATTAACAACATTTTTTATTGGTGTGGTACATTTGTTACAACTGATAAACATATATTGAAGCATTGTTACTAACTATGGTCTATAGTTTACATTATAGTTTACACTTTTGCACAGTACAATTTTATAGGTTTTGAGAAAATGTATAATGGTCTGTATCTATCATTGCAATGTCATGCAGGACAATTCCAATGTCCCCAAAATGCCCCATGTTATACCAATTCTTCTCTCTCCCTCCCCTCAGAATCTCTGGTGGCCACTGCCTTTATATCAATGACATAAGTTCTTCCATTGCTAGAATAATAAGTCTACTTTAGTCCATAGTTACATTCCACCCCCCATGTTTGTTCATTCCTTAATCTTGAGAATTTTGGGATGCCCACTCTATTTCAGATTGAGAAGGGCAGGTTTATTGTTGACAAACTCTCTTAATATCTGTTTATCTTGGAATATTTTGAATTCTCCTTCATTTTTGAATGTCAGCTTTGCTGGATACAGAATTCTTGGCTGACAGTTTTTTTCTTTTAGCACCTTAACTATCTCATACCACTGCCTTCTCACCTCCATGGTTTCAGATGAGAAATCAACATTTAATCTTATTGAATTTTCCTTGTATGTGAGGGATCTCTTTTCTCTTGCTGCTTTCAGTATTCTCTCTTTGTCTGGAGAGTTTGACAATCTGATAAGAATATGTCTTTGGGTCAGCCTGTTAGGATTTATACTTTTTGGAGTGTGCTGCACCTCTTGGACATATACATTCATGTCCTTCAAAAGAGCTGGGAAATTTTCAGCCATTATTTCCTCCAAAACTCCTTCTGCCCCCTTTCCTTTCTCATCTCATTCTGAGATGCCTGTAATGCATATATTTGTGCATTTCATGTTGTCACTCAATTCCCTGAGTCTTTGCTGATTTTTTTCTATCTTTTTAGCTATCTGTTCTACTATCTGTGTAATTTCAGATGTACTATCTTCAATGCCACTAATTCTTTCCACTGCCTTGTCAAATCTGCTGTTATGTACTTCCAGTGTAATTTGATTTTTTGCATTGTGCCATTCATCATCATCAGATGTGTTATTTTTTTATGTATGCTTATGATTTCTTTAGTGTGTTCCTCCAGTGTCTTATTAATATTTTTTATCTCTTCCTTCACTTCATTAACTTGATTTATGATTTTTGTTTGGACATCCTTGATTAGTTGTTACACATTCTGCATCTCCTCCAGTTTTTTAGTTTTTTCATTATACTGGGCTCTGTCTTCCTTTTTATTAGTATGGCTTGTAAATTTTTTTTTTTTTTTGGTGTCTACGCATCTGTATATCTTGATGGGCATATTCAGATGGTTTGCTTCTCTTTCTACTCTAAGGTTTTATTTTGTTTTGTTTTGTGTTAAGATTCCTTTTTGACCCTTGGTTCCACTTATTCTATATCCTTGTAGTTGTCTGTTTTCCCTTGAAAAAATATTAAGATCATAGTAGGGGAAAGAGAGAAGAGAAAAGAACAATAGTAATAATTAAAAGGTAGAAAAGGGGGCCCGGCTAGATAGCTCAGTGGATAAAGAGCGCGCTGGGATACCACATGGGAGGCCCTGGGTTCGGTTCCCGGGGACCTCTCCTAGCGGGCAGACCGCCTTGAGAATGGCAAGCCACCATGGGCCGGCTGGAGCTGCCGTGGGCAGGGCAAAAAGCTGCCATGGACAGGGCAAAAGCCGCCACGGGCAGGGCAGGTCGCCTGTGAATGGAACGCAGCCAGCCACCCGCGAACTGGAGCCGGCCGTGAATAGAAGCAGAAGCCGCCCACAAGAGGGGAAAGCCGCGCCTGCACAGTGACCAAGTCTCGGCGCGTTGCCGCAACGGGGGGGAAGGGGAGATATGTAATAAAATAAATAAATCTTTAAAAAAAAATAAAAAAAAAATAAAAGGTAGAAAAGGAAACATAAAAGAACCAGGAAAATAAGTAAGTAATAATAGTGAAAAATCATTAAAAAATAAAGAGGAATAAGAATAAAAAGTTGGAATTAAAAAAATGAAACAAGAAAAAAATAGAATAAACGAAAAGACTGGAAATATGAGAAGAAGAGAGAGAGAGAGAAAAAGAAGACCAAACAAGGAAAGGTGGAATGAAAGAAAACCAATGGAAGAGGGAAAAATGAATGAAAGAAAAGAAGTAAAAATACTAAGGCAGAAAAATAAGGAAAAGAAAAAAAGGAAATGAAGAAAGAGAAAAAAAAAAGCAAAAAAACCAACAACCCAGGAAAAACAGGATTCCCTCTTAGGCCCTAGGGACCATCTTAGGCTGCCAGTGCTCATCTGTCCATCACCCTGCAGCCTGCCCTCCATTATCTCTAGACCATAGGCTCAACCCTCTCAGAACAGTGGGGTGGTGGCCAGACTCTGCAATCACTGGGGAATATGCTCCACCCTCTCTGAAGACTAGGGTGGCTGCACTCTTTCAGAGCAATGGGGAGGAAAGACCACCCTTTCCAAGTGCGGAGGCCTACTCACCTTTTCAACATGCATGGGTGGGCCTGGTCTCTTGACCTGAGAAGATGGCTTTGGTTCAGACTTCAGCTACCATGGTTCTGCCTTTGAAGTTATTTTTCCTTAAATCTGTCCCTTTTAGTCCAGGATGGTAATGGCTCTGTTCTTACAAATCTCACAAAAACAAAACAAAACAACAACAACAACAAACATGTAGTGCACAGGAGCCTAAACCATTAGACTAAAGAATCTTCCACAAATCCTTTCTGTATAACTGCATTTCTACTCCTGACTTGCATTGAAATGGTTGACCAGTTCCATAATCAGTGCTCACATGGAGCACTATTCTCTGGAAACTCAGTTTCCAGAGCTCAGATTTTTCCAAACCATCAATTTCTATTTTCTCTGTGCCCAGGAATTAAGTTCTCAGCTTATCCTTTTCCTCTCACATTTTACTATAAGCTACAAGGAGAAAGCAGGCTGCACTTTCTATATTAGGTTTAAAATCTCCTCAGCTAAATATCCAACTTCATCACTCGCAAATTCTGCCTTCCACCTGGCATCAGAACTCAGTTGTGCCAAGTTCTCTGCCACCAAAACCAGGGTCATATTTCTTCCAGTTTTCAATGACACATTCACCATTTCTGCCTAACGCCTCATCAGAAGTATCTTTAGTATCCATATTTCTACCAATTATCTTTTCAAAGCAATCTAGATTTTTTCTATCAAGCACCTCACAATTCTTCTAGCTTCTATATTATTGAATTTCAAAGCTGTCTCCACATTTTTGGTATTTGCAACAGCAGCACACCACTCTCCTGGTACCAAAATCTGCTTTAGTTTCCTAGGTTGCTCAAATCAGATACATTGGAAAGGGTTGGCTTTAAGAAATGGAAATTTATTAGTGTATAGTTTGAGGCAGAGAAAAATGTACAAATCAAGGCATAATCAAAGGAATTCTTTCTTCTTAAAGACCAGCTGCCAGTAATCCATTGCTCCTTTGCCACATGGCAAAGCACATGGTGGCATCTCCTGATTTTTCCCTTCTCTCCTGGGTTTCATTGTTTTCAGCTTCTTGCTTCAGTGGTTCTCTCTCTCTCTCTCTCTCTCTCTCTCTCTCTCTCTCTCTCTCTCTCTCTCTCTCTGTATTCATTACCTTTATAAAGGACTTCAGTAAGATGATTAAGACCCATTCTGACTGAAGTGGGTCACACCTTAACTGGAGTAGTCGCATCCAAAGATTCTACTTACAATGGGTCCACACCCACAGGACTGAATTAATTTTAAGAACATGCTTTTCTGGGGTACAGTTTCAAGCAACTATAGTCATCTTTTCTTGCTTCTTTTGTAGGAATCCCAATTTTAATTTTATTTTATTATTTTATATTTTATTTTATTTTATTCATTCAAATAAATATCTTTATTCCAGAAAGGAATGCGCCTCTTCTTTAGTCAGATTGCAAATGTGGGGGAGCTGAAATAGGTCTGGGTTTTCTCATTGCCTTAGTTAGATTGCTTACCATTGGCTTCAAATGATACGAAGGCAGTATGAAGACTGTCTCTTCAACAGAACTTGGGATCAGAGAGCTTGGGGATTTTATCTCATCCTACTATCATACCCCCAACTTTCTGTAGATCGCAGTGTGTCTGTGCCTCAGACAGGGTCTCCCAACTCTCCTGCCTCTTTCTCAGCCACATGCATCCTCTCCCTAGTATTCAGTGGGGGTGTCCAGACATTTTCTTTCATTTTTTGCCTTGTCCTCAGTCCTTAGCAAACAGGCAAATTGAATGTTTGTTGCTTTTCATTTTCAGCTCTCTTATGGGTTTGAAATATTATGGTTTCTTCAGTGTTATCCAGCTTGTTCTTATTGTTGTGATTGGGATACTTTTTCTTTACTGCCTTTTTTGTGTCTTAAGTAAAAATGGAAGTCTCTCAATGTAATTTTTTAATAAAAAGAGCTACTTGATTATTATCATTATTTTTTAAGGAGGTATCAGGGATTGAACCCAGGACCTTGTATATGGGAAGCAGGTGCTCAACCACTGAGCTACACCTACTCCCTGAGCTACAGATTTTGAAGTGATTCATTTATTTTTTTTTCTTTGTGGTTAACTTATGGTTAGTGTTTCATGTTATGTTTAAGGTATCTTTGCCTTTTTCAAGGACACAGAGATGTTCATTCTCTTCCAAGAGCTTCAGTGTTTCCTGACAATTACTGTAGTGAAATCCATATTCTAACTAAGATTTGAGAAGATATGTAACAACTTGTGTATGGATATTTTGTGTTTCATTAAGGGTGAGTTTCCCTCTTATAGTTTTATTTCATTTGTTATTTTCATTAGGTTTGAGAAAACAAGTAAATACTAATGTTTTTCCTTTGATCTTTCTAATCAGATTCTCTTTTATGGGTAAATGTTTTTAGATTGTAAAAATTCTCTAACATCCTTGGAATTATAAAAATTCATCTGTACCTATTTAGAGTTTTACAGTGTTATTCCATTTTTTAGCAACAGAAAAGAATTTAAAGTAGATTAATACCAGTGTAGTCAGAGATATATAGGGTAATGTTTTGAAAACTTAATACTTACATCTATATAGCTCAAGGGAGTTTATTGATTTTACCTCTCTAATCAGTCAAATTCCAATTACATGGTTCAGTCTGCATTCACATGGAGCAATCCATCTGATTTTGTGTTATTTGCTAGAAATAACATTGTTATTTGTTATTTTTGTGTTATTTTGTGTTATTTGATTCTTAGAAGATAAAAGAAGTCATTAAGTTATTTAGGATTAATAGAATTTAGCTTTAATTTAAGACTACTTTTAAATTAAACTATTTTTAGTTTATAGCCTTATTTAAAGCTATGTTTAGAAGAGATTAATATTTTAGAGGGAACATCTTTGGGGTAATTCATAGTAATCTTTTTAGCATTTGGAAGATGTGATCCTTATCTTATATGATCCTTATAGGTGACATATACTATATGTGAATTTTATGCTATTTAAAAGGAAATGGATTTAAGTTTCCTTTCCTGCAAATGTATCTATTGGAGTTAAGAAAATTTTGTAGAATGGCCTGTATTCTTATTATCATAAAATTATTCTTAAGCCCCTAAAAGTATTTTCTCTTCATTGGATTGGTCCTCTGTTATTGCAAATAATTATAATACAGTAACTTGTAGCTGAAGTCACACAATTTTGTTTTTATAGAAAATATTATATTGTATTGAAAATGGAGGGTATAGAGGTCAATCTAATTTTTGTATTATTAAGTCCAGCATTTTTATAGAAAAAAGAAATGTATTTTCTTCTTCCAGAGTTATATATACTCTTCATGGGACTACGTTGGAATGCTATCATCTGAATTATTTTTCATTGAGAACTAACATTTGCTCCTTTAACTAGTACTTTAGGACAACATTTGTATTTAGCTCTCCCAGAGATGTATTTGCATGACAAGATACAATATAGTTGAAGTTTTATAAATAACAGAAAATTAAATGACAAATTAGAACTGTGAAACTAGGTTTTATTGCTTTCAGAATTCTGAGAATAAAACTGGAAATTAACCATTACGTTCCTAACTAACTCACAATGATTTGTAGCTGCCGAGTAGTCAGAATGTGAGTGAAGTTGAGAACAAGTGGTAGGCAGGTTTCAGAGAATGCCCTCCGTGATCCCTACCTCCTGGAATTCACACTTCTCGCCTTCAGGATAGGCTGGACCTAGTGTCTTGCTTCTGAGGAAATGTCACTGCTGTAGTTAAAAACACTGACTTTGGGCTTGCTGGCGTTCTCTCTCTCTGTTCCTTTCCTGACTTGCACACTTTGGTACAGCACGATGCCATGTTGGAAGGACTCATGTGTCAAGGACCTGGGACCACCAGCCCAGGAAGAACTGACTGCTGTGACCGCCGTTGTAAAGTGAGCCTGGAGGTAGAGCCTTCTGTGGCAGAGCCATGAGATGACCACAGCCCTGGTAACATCTTGACTGCAGTCTTGTGAGAGACCCTGGCACCCAGAAGCTAGTTATGCCACACCTGAATTCCAGTCCTGTAGAAACTGTGATAAGGTAAATGCTGTCCTTTCAAATCATTACATTTCTGGGTAGTAATTCATTGTGCATCAATCCATAACTAATCCTGATGGGATGAGTTGGGGCCTAGAAAATGGTCATAAAGGGATTGAGCAGGATGAGGGAGGAGAGCATGTCACATCAAGGCACGGTAGGAACAAAGGCCAGGAAGAGGGAATAATCACTGGGCTAAAGTGGAGGGGGCATGCTATGGAATAGTGAAGAAAACTAATGCAGGTATGATTTATAACAGATTCTTGCAAGTCAGGACATTGAAGACATATTAATAACAGTATAGATAGCAATAAGAGCTGACAGTTAATGAGTGATACTATGTACTATGCAATTTACCAAGCATTTGCTAAGCATTTTTTTACAATTATTTTTTTTCATTTTAAAAGAAGCTTTAGATTACACAAATGTTACGTAAAAAAATATAAGGTATTCCCATATGCCCCACTCCCTCCCCCTCCCACACTTTCCCCCATTAACAACATCCTTCATTAGTGTGGGACATTCGTTACAATCGATGAACCGAATATTGAAGCATTGCTACTAACCGTGGACTGCAGTTTACATTATAGTTTACATATTGTCCTGCACAATTTTGTAAGTTATGACAAAATAGACAATGGCCTGTAGCCGTCACTGCAATGACATGAGCATTATCCCATTGAGCCTCACAATAAACCTATGGGAAAGAGGTGATTACTTACTTATAGATGAGGAAACCGGGACTCCAGATTCCTCCGGAAAGATTGTAAACATGTTGCTTTTCTAGTAGTGGAACAAATATCTTGGTTATATATCTGTCAACTATTACATAGAAACGTTTCAATTATGTTAATGCAGTTTCATGATCATGTAAATATTTCTTCTGTCAAAGACTAGCTACTTAAAAATTATTAACGCTATAATGATTAGGATACAAGCATTTTAGAGATTGTAAATTGACACCCAATTAAGTTGGCTCCATAGAAATTAAACAATCCCTCACAATAATTTCTCCCAAGATGCTCGTTCTGGTTCTAAATGTTTTAACTCTAGTGCTCAGGCATGATTTTAAAAAATAAGATATATGGGAGGCATCTTATCCATTGGTTGTTTTTTAGTGAGTTTTCGTCTTTCTTTTGACTGTAGTGATTCACTGACTGCTAAACAAAGTTAATATTTCTTTTAAATTTGATAGAAATAAGTGTTAAAAAACAAATGTGTAAGGAGGAAAATAAGAGAGTGGAGCTGAATAGTGTCTCTATTCTGCCATTTTAGGAATTCAAAGTCACAATGAGAACAAAGTCAGGTTTTGAATTGTGAGACAATTGCAGAGGTAAGAATGTTTTCTTTGCAAAATATGAGCTCAGAGTTTGAGATTAGGGAAGTGGAAGTCTAAGTGATATAGTGACAGTCTTGGGTTTAATTACAGGTGGCTCAATTATAGCAAGATGAAAATGATTGTGATTGCTTTGGCTTATTCAGGTGTTTTTTTTGTTTTGTTCTGTTTTGAGCTGATATTAAAACTGCTTAAAATTATGGCAAAAGGTGTGTGTAGAGGAGGATTTTTAACCCAAAAGCCAACAGGGGGCATCAAAGTATAGTGAAGAATTAAAGGGAGCCTGAGAAAATCAGTTGTTTTAAAGAGGGAAACCCCTATACATCTTGGTTAAATTGCTGCCATGTGGAAATTCAAGCCCAGTGATGACATTTTTTGACTCTCAATGAAAGCCAGACTGACACGTTTTTTTTGTGTGTAGAATCCCATTTTATATTTGTCAACTAATTCAAAATGTTTAATTACTGCCAAGACCAAATAAGACATATCTGAGGGCTTATCTGGTTTACCGACCATCAGACTGAGATTTCTGGTACAGGAAAGTATCTTCCAAATTTCATTAAATCCTTCAAAATCTTTGTCAGATATGTTTAAAAGATTAGCATTTTCTATCGGTCATCTTTGGCCCAATCTCTAAAACAAATCGTTACTATCATTTCCTTTCTAATCCATGTATGAGGCAAAAGATTGATTAAAGAGGGTTGCTTAGCATTTCAGAAATATCAAAGACCTTGCTAGTTACTGTAGAAGCTAGTTAGGGTTAGCTTATTGATTATTTAGCAAATGGTAAGGACATTAAAAGGAAAGTTAAAGTGGATTATTTATCATAGAGCTATTGGAAGATAATCTTTTAAGACTATGGAATACTCAGCAATATTTTATCATTTTACTGTGAGTTGTAAGTATTTATTTTTCTTTGTTATGAAGATAGCCTTGTGTGAGAAAAAAATAAGTTATGGGGAAAAGAATGCTAAATTTTCACAGTAAAATATCAACATTTCATTTGATCCCCTACTTCATGAATATTGCATTTATTTCTCACCTGTCACTCAATGCTTCATTATTTTCTATACTTTTAACTATTCAGTCAGTGAGGTGAAATCAAAGAGACACATTTAAACCTTTATTCACATATGGAGAGAGCTGAAAGTAGCATAAATATTACATAAAATCATGGGATTTGTAATAAATAAAACTGCTTAATTGTTTTTAAAAAATGGCAGTGAGGTCCTGATGGTGCTATCACGAGAAAAAAACAAAACTTAAACCTCTGCTGTTGAATAGCTCATTTGTTCTGTGTAAGACCTGCACTAGTCTGGAGGAATTTTGTTTTCACTTATTTCTGATGAGCTTAGTGAGGCACTTTAGAAATCTGATGACTGACTTTTTTTAGTGGAACTGTGTTCCATTGGTATTCTCTTAAGAAATTCATGTATACATATGTATGCAGCAATGCCAAATAAAGTTTGTGCTGTACACACAAGAGAGCTCTTTTAGATTGGGACATGGGGCGTATTATCCCCGAATGACTCTGATATTTCTCTGGTATTTAATACCAGGTGATATCCTAAAGCAGGGGTACTAAAGCTTGTCATATATTGGTTGACTGTACACATTAACATTGTCTTCCTTCTTGAAATGATATTGTGCAAGAGAATGTCATCATTTCCTACAGGGGAAAACATTTCCTATTACAAAATCGTGACCCAGATAACAAAATGAACTATCACTGTTTTGGGGTTCAGTGATACGGCTAATAATGGCTTTCCTTAACTTGGCCATCTTCAGAGGATCTATACACAACCTTCCAGTTGATTCCCTGGTAATAATTCATGAGGCAGTTGAATAGTTTTTGGTTGTTTCTTAACCTTCCCTTTCTGATGCCTTACACTTTTGCTTGTGCCCTCATGCTTCTTGTCAGGAGGAAGTTGACAAGGCAGTTGTGATATTGAATTAGACTGATAGGTCCTCTTAGGAAAAGAACATTTGGAGAGAAACTCAAAGACATAAATCCCCTATAGGAGAATCTCTAGCACTGGGTTCATAGAGAGAAAGTTGGAGGCT
>PVKH010047928.1:0-10251 GCA_004027955.1 Chaetophractus vellerosus | reverse complement strand
TCCCCGCTTGTGGGCAGTCTCTGCGTCCGTTCACGGCCGGCTTTCAGTTCGCGGGTGGCTGGCTGCGCTCCATTCGTGGGCTACCTGCCCTGCCCGTGGCGGCTCTTGCCCTGTCCGTGGCAGCTTCTTGCCCTGCCCACGGCGGCTCCGGCCCGCCCATGGCGGCTTGCCATTCTCAAGGCGGTCTGCCCGCTAGGAGAGGTCCCTGGGAATCGAACCCGGGGCCTCCCATGTGGTATGCCGGCGCCCTATCCACTGGGCTATCAAGCCGGCCCAGAATTGAGTTTTAAAAGTTAACCTTCTCTTTTGGGTATATACCTAGAAATGGAATTGCCAAGGTCTTGGGGATCAAATCGTGTCCTCCACAAAAGGCATGCCCAGGTCCCAACCCCTGGTCCTGTGCATGTTAACCTATTTGTAATTAGGACCTTTTAAAAGATGTTATTAGTTAAGGTGTGTCCGAATTGAATGAGGGTAGGCCTTAATCCAATACGGCTAATCCCTGTCTTTCTTGAAAGAAATTGTGGGTCCATGACTCTCCTGCTTGATTTCACCTCTGGGACAGTCAAGCTTACTAGCACTGGATGAAAACCCTCCCACTCATTGTATCCATTATGAATTGTTGAGTTTTACACAGAATTTGACCTTTTTGAGGTACCAGGGCTGAGGATTGAACCCGGGATCTTGTATGCAGGAGGCTGGCACTCAACCACTGAGTCTCATTGGCTCCCCTGAGTTGGTTCCCTTGTCTCTTTGCTTGTTGTTTGCTCATTGTTTGTTTTCTTTAGGCACTGGGCACTGAACTGGGGACCTCTTCGTGTGGCTCAACTGCTTGAGCCATATCCACTCCCTGTTTGTTTTGTTTGTTTGTTTGTTTGTTTGTTTTTAAGAGGTACTGGGATTGAACCTGCGACCTCCTATGTGGGAAGCAGACACTCAACCACTTGAACTACAGTCCGCTCCCCTGCACCAACATTTTATATTATGTTTAAAACTGTTCCATAGACAGTTCTCATTTAAATTGTATACCACCTTATACCCAAAGATAATGCTCAATTAGGTTTTTAGTTCAAATTATTTCGAAAATAGTTGTGTAGATATTGGTATAGTTAAATCTTTCAGGTTGCTGAAACAGTGGTTTGCCATCTCAAATTTAAACCTGGATTAGATTTTGCTGGAAAAAACAATTTAAAATGTCATGTTGCCTTTCTTTGTGTTTCTGTAATTTTTTAAATTGTCATATTCAAGGCTATTTCTGGTATTTTATTTTTTGGATACAGACTCAAAGCCAGGAAGGACAGTGAGACTTAACTGAAATATTTGAAGTTTCTTTTCTTTGTGGTGACTGAGTTGGGTTAAAGAAAAACATTTAAAGACTCTGGATAGTTTGATAATCATTCATTAAATTTTTTCTTTCTCGTTTGTTCACAGATGTTCAGCCTGTTGCCTATGAAGAGCCCAAACATTGGTGTTCAATTGTCTACTATGAATTAAACAATCGCGTTGGGGAAGCTTTTCATGCATCTTCTACTAGTGTATTAGTAGATGGATTTACAGATCCTTCAAATAACAAAAGTAGATTCTGCTTGGGGTTGTTATCAAATGTTAATCGTAATTCTACAATTGAGAACACTAGGCGACATATTGGAAAAGGTAATCCTGTCATTTCCCTGCATTACCATGCTTTGTGTAAGGTGCTAGGTGCTTACAAAGAAACTGAAGGCAGATGTTGAGGAATGTAGTAATCAAAATCAAGAAAGAGATAGTCACTCTCCTTTTCCTTATACTGCTTCAATTTTTCTTCATAATTCTTAGTATCTGAAATCATATTACTTTGTTTTTTGTGTATCTTACTGATTGGAATATAAGTTTTTGTAAGAATGGGAATTTGCCTCATACACAACTATATCCTCAGCACCTAGAACAATGCTTGTCTTATAGTAAATATACAACATATATTTGTGGAAAAATGAATGCTGGTAAAGGATTAGAACTAATTATGGTATTTGTAGAGTATTTTGGGTTAGGATGACTTTTAAGAATTTCCGTATGTTGAAGGAGCAGAGTTGTAGCTAGGAAATCCAGTTTGAATGACATAGTCTCCAATGGCTTCACCACCACCCCTCCCCCCTTTTAAATTCAAGTAACAAGGTTTTATTTATAATTCATCCTTCAAGATAGTTGCTGCAACAAACAAGGAACTTTTCACACAGCAATGAAATGTCAAAGTTTCATGCATTAAGTGGTCAGGAAGGAAAGCATTCCCAGGTAGAGTGTATGGCCTCTCTCTTTAGAAGTTTTGTTTTTACCACTTGTTGCTTTTTTGCTTCTTTGTCTTGAGAGCTTTAGTCCAAATTAGGAACAAAAGGTAAATAGCTGTAATTGTGATGGACTTTCTTAAATAAGAGATAAGAAATAAGAAAAATGCTATGGCCAAAAATATGGTAAAAACAAAGATTCAATTCTCTTTTGACTTAAATGCCAACTTGCTTTGATTTTTTAGGTGAAAAGTCTCCGTCCTGTGCCTTGATTTTTCTCTGTTGCATTAGAGTAAGGGGCATCTATTTAGTGAATTCTGAAGTTTTAGAATCAGTTTTCCCAAGTATCTTGGAACCTTTCTTCCATGGGTAATTTTTATTTGTTTAGCAACAAAACACTTTTTAATATCACAGCCTGATACAGTTCTGTAACACATGTGTACAGTAGTATGCATGTACAAGGATGACCTTTGTAGCACTGTTTGAAGTAGTGGAGGGAACAATGTAATGTTCATTGGTAGAAACTTAAATTATGGTATATTCATTCTACAATTATATATAGCATTTAGAATATATGCAAAAAAAACAATAGAACAACAAGAAAATATACAAATAGAATATATACATATACAGTGGTAGATCTATATTTAGAGATGTAGTAAGATCTCCAAGATATGTTGTTAAAAGAGTAAGTTTCTGATTAATAGAGTATGATACCATTTATGTTAAAAAACGAAATGAACACCCCACCACCAGCTATATACAAAACCATACAAAAATAATATGTAGGAACATATATATGTACTTAAATGTCTGTTAAAAGGTTTGAAAGGGTACAAACCAAACTGAGGTGTATCTTTATTTTTTCTTCCTTTTTCTGAGGAAGAAAAAGAAATTTTGAGGAGAGTATATGGGAAAACCTTGGGTAACTTCTGCATTAGTTATATAATTCAAATTTTTAATTTTGAGGCTGTTCTCACATATTTATATATACAGTTTTTAAATACTTTTTTTTAGAAAAAAGGAAAGTAAAATAAGCCTGCCATTTAAAGGCTCCTTCTGTGACCTACAACTATATAAGAAGTTTAGGGTTTTTAATGCTGCTGTCCTTTTTATTAGCAAAAAGAGAGTTTAGAATTTTTTTCACTAAACAACTATTTATGATAGTTGATGACACAAAGTATTCCTGTGAAAAGGCCCATCTTAAAGCACTTTTTTTGCCATCACTTTTTCTCATGGAGAATATAATGGTTATTGCAAAAGGAAAACCCCAAGAATGGATAACCTAATTTGCCAATTTGAGGCATCTGTTTGTTATTTGAGGGTGATTTTAGATTTAGGTGGACATTGACTTCTTGATTGTAGTTGACTGCAGAAGGCCATCTACTGGCAACTTTTATCTAAAGACTGTTTGGAGTTCGCTGTGGATTAGTGGGTATTCTTGATTGCACCTCATGCAAACCTCTTTGGTTTCCTTATAATGCTTTGTTAAGTTGACTCTCATAATGCCTATCTTTTTAAGGTGTCCATCTGTACTATGTTGGTGGGGAGGTATATGCGGAGTGCCTCAGTGACAGCAGCATATTTGTACAGAGTAGGAACTGCAATTTTCATCATGGCTTTCATCCCACTACTGTCTGTAAGATTCCCAGCAGTTGCAGCCTCAAAATTTTTAACAATCAGGAATTTGCTCAGCTTCTGGCTCAGTCTGTCAACCATGGGTTTGAGGCTGTATATGAGCTCACCAAAATGTGCACCATTCGAATGAGTTTTGTCAAGGTGAGTGGGTTGTGACCTGTAATTTAATTTGAGTCACTGTAAATATATTATTTCTGCAGGTTATAATTTTAAAAGGGTTCTTTGTTAAATGAAAGTCAGTAATTACTTTTGGCCTGATTTAATAGATTTTTAAATGAAATTCTTGAATTTATAACTTTAATCACATGGTAGTTCTGAGATTTCATCTTATAATCCAGACATAAAAGTACATGATACTGATATTGATTTTGACATTGAGCAGGGGCTGAGTTGATGAGTCTTTTGGTTAAAGACTAATTTGCTGGAAAGCATTTAACATTAAAATTGCTTTTTGAGTCCCTTAGCCTCAATAGTTTCGATCGTTATTATATCCCATTAGAGTGATTTACAGAATTCTTTTGAGCACTAAAATTATTTTACTTGTATCTAAGCTATGTCTTTAAAGATTTCCAAAGTTGAAAGAAATTTTCAGATTACTCATTTACTCTCTTGGCCTGATTTTATTGGCATTCTAAAAGTGATGGTTCATGAACAAGATTGGGAAAGAATTTTATGTTAAAGCAACCTGTACTATATCGACATGGTTCTTAAGGACTTAGTCAAAGAAGAGAAACTATCCAGTTCTGTGGTTTATTTGTTTTTGGCATTCAGTCCTACAGTCTGTATCCTTGTTCCTTGGATGGAGATCTGTTATATGAGTCAGTATGCCCTCAAGGCATCCCCCCACTTCTATAGAAACATGACTTTTGCATATTTATTTTAATCTGTAGTTCTCCTTCCCCATTCCCCCACCCCACTCCTCATTTTCCTGCCCCTGGACTACCATAAGCAATAAAGCAGAGATTCAGGCAAATAACAGTGAAAAAAATTCTATTTTAATCTTTGTCTGGACTTTTAGGCTGAAGTGTTTCTCAGCTCAGTTCATTCTAGTAATTTCCCATCTTATACGGTAATTGCTATGTAATTGCCACATTAAATTATACGTGCACGCATTGATCATATCTACAATGCCTTATTCCAAAACAAAAATCCAATCCTGCAGATCAGAAACATTTTTGGTGACAAAATGTTTGACCCAAACTCACATGAGGCTATTTATAGGTTTTATTTATCCCATTAAGTGAGAATGTATCTCACTGCAGAAATATTAATGTTTTAATTTGAGATATTGTACTGTATTACCTTTCTAAAATTTAAAAATAACTTGAATTCTGAAACATATCTGGCCCCAAGGATTTCTATTAAGGGAATTTATGTTATTTAAAATAATTATAGGGGCAGGTATAGCTCGGTGGTTAAGCACCATTTTTGTATCTATGAGGTCCCAGGCTCAATCTCTAGTACCTCCTTAAAAAAAAAAAAATTGACTCTGAATCTGAGATAAGCAATGAGTAATTACATGGTACCTACTTAAAAATTATATTAAAAAAATATTATAGCTTTCAATAATGCAGCCATTGTGTTGCTTTAATTCCATGGTGAATGGAAGATTAACTGGTTTTGTGATGGTTTTCTTCTTTTAAGTACATTCTGTATACCTCTGATGTTAAAACTTTCTATTATTGTTATGGTGAAGTTGATTTAGATTGGTTGACAGTTTGAAGAGATAATTGCTAATATATCTATTCATTTTCGTAGGGCTGGGGAGCAGAATATCACCGGCAGGATGTTACCAGCACCCCATGTTGGATTGAGATTCATCTTCATGGGCCTCTTCAGTGGCTGGATAAAGTCCTCACTCAGATGGGCTCCCCTCTGAACCCCATATCTTCTGTTTCATAGTGCAGAAGTATTCTTTGCATTTATATTTTTAGTGGACTTGTTTTAATTTTAGAGAAACTTTCAGTACAGATACTGTGAGCTTACATGGAAAACAGATATTACAGCTTTTTTTTTCTACATAATTATGACCAATACATTTGTATTTTGTGATGAATCTACATTTGCTTGTGTTCGTGTTCATGTGATTAACTCCCAAGTGTTATGAAAAAAAGAAAGTGTCATGAAAGATGGCAGAGTTAAGTGTAATGCCCCAGTTCAGAATTTGGCACTGATCATAACTGGAACATGCTTTTGCCTTATTGTCCCAACACTTTTTTTATTTAACAAATAAAAAAACAAATTTTAACAAAAAATTTTTTTAAAAAAGTAATACATCACATGATGATAAATTTTAATAGTTATAAGAGGGTATACAGTGAAAAGTAAGTATTCCCTCCTACTGTTGATCCTCCACACACTATACTTTTATCAGTTTCTTTGTCCCACAAACTTTAAAAAAGTATCGTTCATTGTTTTGCAAAAGCATATGATGGGGGCTTAAAGAAACTATAAAAAATATTTTATTTGAAGAAACACTATGCACTGCTCTAACAAGTAGTGTTCAGTAAAAGCAAAGTGATACTTTTCTAAATGACAACATAAGCTTTACATTTGATACAGCTAAATATTTGTCGGTGTAATGTGACTTCATTCAGTATATCTTTTGTAAAACATTTCTTTTAAAAAAATTATTGCAAACATCTGATCTCCAATATATTATTTGCTCAAATTCTGCCGTAAGTATTTCTTTATAGCTAGTGACAGTGCATGCATGGCCTCCTTTAGCTATGTTTGCAGCTTTTGGTCAATGTTGCAAGAACTCTAATTTTGACATGCATTAATCTTTTATTTTGCACTTTTGTGGGTGACAGTTTTTAGTGTAACCTTTGGTGAAACACATTCAAGTGACTTGGATTTAGATGCTTGTCCTTATTTCCTCGGTACCCCCTTTTGTATTAGCAAACACTGCAATTTAGAGATTACATTTGTAGGAAGTTAGGCTTTTTCTACCTTTTGTTTTATTTTCAGTCTAGATTATATTATTCTATAGTTCCAACATTTTAATTCCCCACAATTTTATGGCTGATATTAATGTTGAGAAACACGTACTTAATCTTACTGTTCTTACTTGCATCCCTCTGCTCATGCAAGGATCCATGCACTGTAGGCATAGGAGGCTCTTCATGGGCTTCAAGGATGAGACTACTGGTTGGATACTTAAGCAAATCAGCAGTGGATGTTGGTGTTTTTAAAATATTTGTGGATCCAAGAAGATTATCTCAGTTACCATGCACGCTCTGATTTTTCAGTGTTTTAGTACCTGCATGGATAGTCTCCCAGAATGCAATTCTAAGATAGGAAAGGCATGAAAACTCTAAAACATCCATTTGATCAGTCATGCTTAAAGGCTGAAGGACTTAAAGTGTAAAGGACTCTTAACCACTTTTTTTTAAGGGAGCAGTCAAATGGACACTTAATTATGGCATGAAAACCAAGAAATTATTTTGAAAAAAAAAAGATCTGATTTATTTATCAGAAGAAGCTTTATTTGCTGGTGCCTTTGGAAAGTATATGGAGCCATGTCATTTCTCTGTTTAAAAATGTTAGTTCAGTTTGACTTTTACTTTGCCCTTTCAGCCTTTATGAGAAAAGAAGTACATCTTTTGAGGAAAGAAGAATATAACTGCTTTTTTTTCCTGTGACATTATTTATTGCTTTTACAAAGTGCAGCCAATAGATGGTTTAGTTCTTTCACATGAAGTGCCATATGTGTTTCAGCTCACAGTTCTTTGTTGGGTAAAAGGAATACTTTTTGATAGTCACTTGAGCCTTAAACATAAGTGTTAACATGACATGCATTCTCAGTCTTCCAGAGTTGTGTCTGCCTCATGAAAGAGGATTATTTGCTTAGTGATAGAACACAGCTATTTCACCATTCTTTTTACCTACCAGCCTCATGGCAAAATATTCAGAAAAATAATATAAGTAGGTAGAAAAAGACCCAAGTTGAATGACAGATACATAAATCAACCTCAGTAAGCTCGAACTGGTGAAACTATTCAATTATTTATATCCATGTTTTCAATTGAATTCATTAAAACTTGTCTCTATTTGGGGATCAGTATTCATGTCACAGTTTTTAGAGTTAGCGCGGTTTTATGCGGTGGCCTCTTCTTTGTTTTCTCAAGGAGCTGTGTCTCATGAATGACAGTACTGAAATTAATAACCCTTAAGTATTTCATGGAGAAGTATAACCTATTGTATTTTCTAAAAGTTGTCAATTCTATACCCCTGAATTTTAAATGAAAACCTTATTCATTTCATCTGTTCTTGTAATCTAATCCCTGAAGATGCCTATATATCAATGGATGGAAAATAAAAATTGCCAGTAAGATTAAAAAAACAAACAAACAAAAAACACTAAGTAAAATGCTGGCCAATAAAAGGAAAACACCTTTGAAACCATTTCAAAAAAATTCCAGTTTTATGGAATTTTTTTTGATCTCTAGAATGGTTTATAATCAAATTTATGAAAATGTCATCATCATTCGAAATAGAATAATCACATTGTATAGAATGTACAACTTATGTCAGCTGAAAAGACAGAGTCTGAGAATAATAAAATTGCAACCAATTTGGTAAATGCAAAAAAGAGGAAAAGGATAAAAATGGATTTCAGTTATAAAGCAACAAAAAAATGTTGATTGGATGAAAGCAGGATTTGAGAGGTGGATTTAACTAAAATGACTACATGATAAGAGTATTATGGTTTAGTTGGTATTGCCTGACTAAAGTTCTTGTATATAAAATAGTAGACTTATTACTGACCTACTGAAAGTCAGTATACTTTTCCTTTAAAGAAAATTTAAAATAAGGACATCAATCAGAAATGCAAATTTTATGCATCAGAATATAAATCATTTTTCAGATTTACTTGTTGCTATATAAGAAAACTGGTAATAGAATTGGCTGGAAACCCATTCTGAGGTGAAATCCAGATAAAGGGTACTAGGTAGTTCGTTCTGTAAGCCACACTTACTGGTACAGAAAGAGCATTTAGCTATTTTATATTTTGATAACATTTGAGAGTAAGACATCCTTTTAGGATGTAAAATGATAGATAAGAATTCAGATCTGAACTCTATTGTCAAGAAGAATGGAGCTCATGTAAAATCTTACGTATTACCTGAGGGTACCTATGGAGAAAGTTTACATGAAAAATGAAACCTTACCAATAGCAGAGAAACTAAAAAGTTTGATAATACCTATTGAAGTGTTATACTTCTATTATAGAGAGCATCTAACTAATATATCAGTTTACAGCCATTTCTTTTTACTTTTTCTAGTCATTTGTTTAATAGTACTTTGAATCATTACTACCTTTTCCACTTAAAATATATAAATAACTTCTGTACTTCCTGAGGAAAGAAGACTCTTAATAATTATTGTATTCATCCTCTAATGGTGACTTAGGTTTTGGATCTATTAACTTTTACTAGGGTCTAGGTCCTTCTTTGTCTTATGTGTTAAATCCTCACTTAACCTCTTGGTTAAAAATGTAAATGTGTTTCTTTATTATACCCATCAGCTAAACAAGCAGTGATCTTTTAAGGTAGTAGATAACCTGGTGGTTTTAGAAGTGTTTGGTGATTTTTCTGGAGGGAGTTTTCCCAAGAGATAGTTTATAGATGGTCTCCTCAGATATTAATTGGGGCAGCTTCTTCAGGAGTAATCTCAGGTTTGATGCCCGTTTCCCCCAAAGCAGCAGCATTTTCCTCATTGATACAGGTGGGATTTTCAGAGTTTTTCTCTCACAAATGTTGCATGTGTGGAAAAGTATTTCTTCTGCATAAACAAGAATTCTGTATCTTGGACAGAAACTTTAGGCCAGTTCCTTGGAATTCACTGGATTGCAGTTTAGCATGTCCTGATTACATGAGGTAACAATTTATCAAGACTTTGTCATATTGGATTGTTCATAATAAAGACTTGAAACTTACCTTGTAAAATATAATTATTTTATAATTGAAGTAACACCATAAAATTGGGTGCTTTACCAAAATCTGTGAGATTAGACACAGATTACACACATTGATATATATATTTAGTAAAAGTGCATACAATAATATTTGCTGATAAGAATTGGTGTAAAGCAAATGGTAAATTGTTTTGTTTAAGAGTTCCAGCCCTAGAGCAGAATTCTCCAGTCATTCATGTCAAAAAGGTTTATGTGGTGCTTGTTCAAACAATTAGGTCTTTAAAATTCTTAAAATCATCATAAACCATTATCCTTTAATGATTTATTTGATGATGCTGTTTTTAAAAAAGTTCCTTAGTAGCGGTTACAATAGGTCTGTAGCAACAGACTTTTGTGTACAGGAAGTCTTCGGCCCTTCCCCCCCCCCCCCCCCCC
>PVKH010047927.1:0-10253 GCA_004027955.1 Chaetophractus vellerosus | reverse complement strand
AAGACTACTGTTTGGTAGTGTTAATTAAAAAAAAAATCCAAAAAGAATGAGATCCAGTTACTTTTTTGCAATTTCAGGAAAAGAAAACAGAAGAGACACCATGCATGGGTATAATGTGAGAAAGTAAATATCTTCAAGAAACAAAAATATTGTCTAATTAACTTTGGAAGGATAGTTCTATCAGGATCCAAAGTGGGAGAAACAGTGTGGCTTATGTGTAAGAGCTAGACTGGGAAGAGCTGAGTTTTCATTTTCACTCTGCAGTTGAATAGTTGAAAGCATATTGACAAACCTTTTTTTTTTAAAGACTGAAATGATTTCATTTGTAAAGTCGTGTGGTTTTACCCAACAATTTCAAGAATTGTTTCTACACCAATGTTTTATGATTCTAGATCCAAGACATCTCAGGTGTCCAGGGCTTTCTTTGGAAGCTAATTAGCTCAGGCTTTAACCATAGAATCACCGCTTTATGCATTTTCTGTTACAAGTGCACACAAGGATTTATTTTTTAATAACAGGGTTCTGCTACAATAATAATAATAAGTCGTAAAATACCGAATATCCTGAAACTCTCAGAGGTAAAATAACCTGTTATAAATTTCCTGTCTGAAACCCAACTCCCAAGTTTTCAGAATGAATATAGAGTTTCTTCTGAAGTATGTCTAAAAACTGAAAATAATTAGTATCTTTCTAACTTATTTACTTTTTATTTTGAAATAATTCGAAATTTACAGAAAGGTTGCGAACAGTACAAAAAACTTCCATTTATGCTGCACCCAGATCCCCCATCGTTAATATTTGAGCACATTTGCCATATTATTCTGTTTCTCTCTATTTATATGCAGATTACCAATTTTTTGAAGCCTTTATAGAGTAAGTTGCCATGGCACAGCAGCACAATAATGTGCCATTACTTCTAGGTTCTTCAGTGTGTATTTCCTAGAAAGCAAGGACAGTGTCTTACAGAGTCAAAATGTACTCAACAAAACCAAAGAAAAAAAAAACATTAGCATTAATAACATAATGGCCCATCACCTTCAAATTGCACCAAGTTTCTCAATGATGTTCTTTATAGCAAAATAAAACATAAGTATGTACATATGTACATACATAATTAATAGTTTTTTCCCTTTCTACTTTCCCTTATGGTCCAAGATCTTATTCAGGATCATGTGCCATTCACCTCCTTCAACCAAAAACCATTCCTCAGTCTTTCCTTGACTTTCTCAGTCTTCACATTTTTGAAGAGTATAGGTTTGACTGAAGTTTCCTCATGACTTGGAATAGCTTATACATTTTTGGCAGGAATATCACAGAAGTGATGCTTGTTATTTGCAGTACATCCTATCAAGGCACATGAGGTTAATTAGTCTCAATTCTCATGATAGTGACTTCATCACTTGTTCATTTAGTGTCTGCTAGATTTACCCACTGTAAAATTAATAGGTTTATCTTATTCATTAATAAGTAATTGGTGTAATAAATATATCAATTGCTGATCAATGTAAATATGTGCTCTGGTTATCTAACTCTGCATAACAAATCATCTTAAAGTGCAGTGGCTTAAAATAACAACAAATGATTTATTTTGTCACAGTTTCTGTAGATGAGGAATTCAGAAATGGCTGTCCTAGGTGGTTGTGACTCAGAATCACTCAAAAGGTTGCAGTTGGATATCTTCTAGGACTGCCATCACATGAAGATTTGACTGAGACTGCAGGATCCTTTTCCAAGGTGGCTTACTTGCTTGGCTGGCAAGTTGTCACAAGGTGTTATCCATGGGCTTCAGTTCTTCACCACCAGAGCCTCTCTACAGGGCAGCTGACTTCCCCCAGAGCAAGCAGTTAAAAAGATCAAAGTGTAAGTTTCAATGTCTTTTCTGACCTAACTTCAAGAAGCTTTACATCATTACTTCCATTGTATTTATAGTATTGGCCGCACAGGACCATACCCGAATCAGTGGAAAAAGGGAAAAGACTTGAATAACAGCAGGCATGATCTTTGGAAGTTATAATGGAAGACGGGCTTCCATAATAAACTCTAAATGAGCATTTAAATAATCCATTGATTCTTGCTTCAGCTATGATGGTAGCCAAATGAGATTTTATACTCTCATCTTTCTTTGTACATTTATATCTTTGCATTCTATTCTGATGCATTTATTCATTATTTATTTATACTAATTTAGACATATGAATTTCTATTTTATTTAATGGGCTATATTTCATTACTCTCATCATTTGTTTTGATGCTCAAATTGTCCCATATTTGGCCAATGAGAGCCCCTTCAAATTGGCTCTGGTGCCTTTGACATGTCCCATCATTCTGTGAGGACATTTTTTACCTCCTATTCAAGGTTAAAATTGTAATTTTCTACACCATTCCTAAGATCCACCTTTTCTCCAGGAGTCCTGATTTCTTCTAATGGAGAATGGTATTTAGAAACCAAAATCTGAATGTTAAGTGGGCTCATTGTTACTGGAGAACATTACTTCTGTTCTTCTTAGCAGGTTGATCTATGATATGTGTGTGTGATTGTGTATGTGTTTGTATAATTTTATGGAAATTGTGATATGGTAATATATGTGTTACATTTTTGAAACACTAAATTAAAAGATATAATGTCAAGCCTAATAACTAACTCAGTGACAGAAGTGATGAACATATATGATATTTTGAGATATGAGTAACCATTGTAATATGACATGAAAATATATGTAATTTCTCTTGGTGAAAATGTTATGAGAATGCTAATATTATTGTGCTTTGTTGCCCACATTTGCCATTCAAAGAAATGCTGCTTCAATTAGAGTTTAAGCAAAATAAAGATGATTTTACTTCTGCATATGTTTACCCTTATGCTCAGTGCTTAACCAGACATTTAAAACTGCTTTGTTTATTTTTGTGTTTCATTTTCTGCTGGAGATGGACTTTTGGTTTATCTAAAATACTCTTCATTTTACCCTTGGGGTTTGCAACTTTAGAATCTGTGTAGGCAGTTATTTTCTTTTAGCATTTTAAAAATAAAATTGCATTTTCATCCAGTTTCCACCATTCTGTTGGAACAACAGCTGTTAGTTTCATTGTTGCTTCATTGAGATTACTTCTTCATCATTGGTTTTGGACATTTTGTTATGATGTTCTCAGTTGTGATATTCTTTATATTCATGCTTCTTGGTGATTGTGGACCTTCTTTGATCTGTGACTTGCTGGTTTGGGTCAGTTTTGAAAAAATTTAGGCTAGTATTTCTTCAAACATTGTTTCTGTCCAACTGTCCTTGACCTTTTCTAGGATTTCATAACAAAGGTGTATGTTAGACCTCTTAATTGTGTCCAAATATCTCATATGCTTTCCTCTGTGTTTTCCCTTCTTTTTTCTTCTTTATGCTTCAGTCTGGATATTTTCTAGTTACCTGTATTACAGTTCACTAATCATTTTTTCTGCTGTGACTAGTCTGGAATTAAACCTTTTTATTGAATTCTTTGTTTTCATAATAGCATTTTTAGATTTCAAATTCCTTTTGATTTTAAAACTGTTATCTTGTCATCTATTTTCATACATTTTAATCCAGCTATTTTAAAGTTGATGTCTGACAATTACAAAATTACTGTTTCTGATACGTTTTTCATCTTAACTTTCTTTCATTTGTCTCCTAACATCCTTGGTTAATTTTTTTTTCCAATTGAATGTAGAGTTTGTTTGTTTGTTTTTTTTAAATGATATTTAGAAAATGCTATTTTCCTCTAAGCAAGTGTGTCTTTTCTTCTAGTAGTAGTTAGAGTGGGAGTACATAGCCTTGATCCAGTCATGAATTGAGATGATTTGAAGCTGGGTTTTATATTTTGAATTGTAAAATAAAAATAGTCTCTTCTTATTCTTCAGGCATAGCCTGGGTTACCAGGCTCCTCCTCTTTCATGGTCTCTGAACTCTGAATTTTTTATCTTAATACTGTGAGTCAGGTAAATGCTCTGCTTACCTTTTTAGTGTCTTACTTGCCACTTTCCACTTCACTTCATGGTTTTGTGCCCTGAGCAGTTGAGGAATTGAAAAATGCCTTCAGGATAAAAATGGCCCAGAATGTCATGATAAATTATCTGTGGTTTCATGATATTGTTCCCTCAAGTCCTGGCCACTTTGGCATTTGGAACTCTAATTTTTATTTTCCCAGCTTTATAAGACTGAAGAAAACTCTAAGCTGAAGTTTCTGTTCACTCTCCTGGTCTGAAACTGATTAAAAATGGGAAAATTCTTTGTTAAAAAAGCAACAAAGAATGGCAGGATCACCTCAGAATATTTGTCTTTTCTTGTATCTCAGCCCGTCAAGTCCTAGTTGCCTTGGTTCCTCTCTCATATGTTCACAGTTATTTTGTATCTTATCAGCTCATTTATTTGCTCTTTCCTGGCAAGATGATCAAATACGAGTTACTCCATTTCAGTTATACACAGAAACCTCCTGTGTATTTTGTAAATTATGTTTCAATTTTAAAATTATAAATTGAATATATACATTTATTTAAATTATAATTTAAATTATATTTGATATGAAAGAAATATGTTTGTATGTTTCTAAAGCACCTAACTTCTTGGTGTGCATTTTAAATTTTTATTAAAGAGTAAAATCTATTGATTATTTAGGAGAAAGAACCTATCATTTATTGAGCATTTACCATATCCAAACTTTTTAACTGATTTTTATAAGAATTTATCTAAAACTCACAAGAACTCTGTTAGGTAGGTGTTATTTTTTTCCCTCTTTTCAGATAAGAGACTTGACATTTGTTGATATTTATATATTAAAGAATTGAAGTGAATAATATTTTTGAGTCATTTTTGGAGAGATAACATTGTCAATTTGAAAGGACTGTGTGATATAATCCACAACTACCATGCTACCAGAAGAAGGGGGGGGGGAATGAAAAAAAGAAAGAGGAAGTGAAAGTTTTCATGTCATTGGAACAAGATTATTTTAAGAGAAATCTTTCTTAAGAGAACAATAGCTGTTGAAGGACATTTGAAAATTGACAGTATGCATAGATGACTTAGCAGCTGGTTCATGCAGATATTGAGTTTCTTTGACAGTACGTATTTTATGACAGGGGCTTTTAATTTGTTATCCAAGAATGGTTTTTAGGGGGACCAGTAAATTGCCTAAAATCGTATGCAAATATTTATATCAATTTTACTTTATAATTTCCAATACAGCTTTTTTCAATAATTTATCCATACATTAAATTAATATTGATTGCTGACTATTTCTAAATCATAGAAATTAGTGATATAATGTTTAATATAAAGCAGTCTTTTGTTGAAAGATTTCAAATTTCCTTCATAAAGTAGATTGTTAATATATATATGTTAAATATTTTTGTGAAAAAAAATGAATGAACTCATGGTGATTATATGACTATCCTTACCTGAGTTAGATAGTTGAAGATATTAAAATTACATAGCAAGATCTGGAATATTCAAGTGTGTACCTGAATTTTTAGAATGGGCCCCAAATAGAAATAAGCCATGAATACATTTAGGCTTGACTCATCACCAAGTCCTCAAACATTATTTCCAGTTTTATAAATGTACAGAGGGGCTCTGAGGTCAGGATTAGTTTCTGAATACAAAGATACTTAGATTTCCATAGACTGAAATTGGATGTGTAGAAATATTTAAGCAATATTATATGACACATCTTAACTTTGGCTGTGAGAACAATAATTTTGTGATCCTCTCCTTTAATAAAGAAAACATTTCGAAGGAGTGGGCTTCAATCATTCTCTCTACTTCCTCATCTCCCATTCTCTGCTTCATCCACTCCAGTTAGGCGTTCATCCAGTCCCCTCACTAAGTCAGCCTTGTTAAGGTCACAAATGACATCATTGTTACACAATATTAAAGGTCATCACAACAGGGTCATGCTAAGATCAACCACAAATGATTACTGAATTGAATAATTAATTAATGAAATATGGTTAAGTGCTTTGTAGTTACCTGAAGGCCCATTTGGAACTTGATCCTCATAAAATCATAACCCTGATTGATATTTTTTTTCTGGAAATTTTAAGAAAGTGTCCTGAAGACCACTCAGGAGTTATTGTAATCATGACAAAAGTGAAAACATGTATTTCATTTCCATAGATCCCAAACCCAGGTGTGTCATTTTTCCCTGTTCTTCCTTAAATTATGATCTTCAATTCCTCAGAAGTGCATAGACAAGAAAAGATAGCCGTGATTTTTGCTAGCACATAAAACAGCTCTGGAAGACAGCTGTTTACTTTTCAATCCACGGAATAACGTTTTTCAAACACATACTATGTTTCCCAATTTGAAGGAAAAGAAACTGGATCTCAAGAGACTAATAGGAAAAGTTCTTGACTCAGCAATGCCACATTTAGGAATTTATCATAATAAAATGATAAAAGAAACAATTATGCATTGATATATGTTCAGGAATGTTTATCACAGGCTTATTAATAGCAACAGAATATTGGGATTAACATAAATGTCCAGAAAAGGAGCATTAGTTGAATAAAATACAGTACATCCATTTACTTAATGCAGCCATAACCAAGACCAACATAAATCTACATTTAAACAAATTAGACAATGTCTACAATAAATTAAGTGAAAAAAATCAAGGTAATCAAGCTATAACATGGGCACATTTGAATACTACCCTTTTTTAATAAACATAGGACTTGAATAATGCCATACATGTAAAAATACATTTATATATACACAAAGTAGGGTTCTGGAACAGGCTCGGGACAACCAATTGTTTACCTCTTTTCCCAACTCCATGGTATAAGTAATATCATATTGGTTGCTTGATATGACAATGTACAGTATTTACATCAGAGAAATTGGCAAAAATTAGAGGTTTTTTTAATATAGCCAATTTAACAGTACAATGATCTTTGGGCATTTGTGTTAACACACACACACTTAGTGGTTATCATGAAAGACATTTTTTTCATTCCTAAAGTTTAAAGTTTTTCAAGTGAGAGACAATACAATATCTATAATTAGCATAACTGCAATAGTTATTCTGTCTTTTGACAAAAATAAATACATGTAAATTTATATTCAGCTGACCTCTGCAGCAACTTTCCATAATCATCTAGTCTATGTAGTTTTGTCATCAGGGATTATTACTTTCAACTTCCTAATAAAGTTTAATGTAAAATACAGGATTCTATTTCAAATAATCTGTTTTCTTCATTAAAATATCATTACTTTGAATGTGACATATATGTACATAGTATGTGGAAAAGAAAAATAAGTTTCTAATGAATCATGAATATCTTTGCACTGAGAGTGTTTGAATATCAAGTAGATTTTCTCCAAAAATAAAGACTCTGGAGCATGCCAGTGAAAACCTTGAACTTAGTAATGCCACCTAAATATCTACATATGTTGATTTCCCACTGAATTTCTGAGGGTTATTTACCCCTAAATCCATTCAATCCAATAAATACTTTGTGTATATTTTGGGGGAAAAAACATTGTATTCATTACCTCAGGAAATAAAATAGACTCCATACCTCAATTCTAATGGAAACTATCTCTGTTTTATTGACTCATGAACACATTTAACCCTATGAGATGGTGTATTAGACAGCCAAAGCAGTGCTGATACAAAATACCAGAAATCTTTTGGCTCTTTTAAAGGTTGTTTATTTGGGGTAGAAGCCCACAGTTACCAGGCCATAAAGCATAAGTTACTTCCCTCACCAAAGTCTGTTGCCACATGTTGGAGCAAGATGGCTGCCGATGTCTGCAAGGGTTCAGGCTCCCTCTTCCTCTCTTGGCTCCGTGGTCCCAGCTTCTTCCAATATCAGCTGTAGGCTGGGATAAATCTCGTCTCTCCTGGGGCTCATTCCTCTCTGGGCTCAGCTGCTCTGTTCTCTCCACAAGGTCAGCTGTAGACTATCAGGCAAAGGGCTTGTCTCTCTTCCAGGGCTCCCGGATCAAAACTCTTACCTCCCTTCTTTGCGGTGCAGTTTCTCTGTGTGTTCGTGCCCACTAAGCAGGTGGGACTCAATGTCCTACTGACGTGGCCCAATCAAAGCCTTAATAATTGTTTAATCAAGTAAAAGTAAAACCTCTGGATCCAGTAGAATCTAATATGCCCAGAGGAACAAACCAATTTGCAAATGTTATCCAATGTCTATTTTTGGAATTCATTAACAATATCAAACTGCTACAGATGGTTACACTTAATATTTCCATTTCACTAATGAGGAACAGAGAAATTAAGTAGCTTGCTCAAATGGTTAATGAGGAGCAGGGTGAGATTTGCACCCAGGCATTCTGACCCCAGAGTCTATGCTCTTAAACACCAACATCCAGGGTACACATTTTTACACTATTTTGTGACTTTTTAAAAAAGATTTATTTATTTACTTTATTTTTTCTTTTATTTATCCCCCCTTTCCCCTATATGGTTCTCTCATCTGTCTGCTCATTGTTTGCTCACCTCTCCAGGAGGCACCAGGAAATGAACTGGGACCTCCCACGTGAGATAGGAGTGCCCAACGGCCTGAGCCACATCCGCTCCCTGCAGGCTGTGGCGTCCGCTGGCTTGTGGCATCTGCTCGTTGGGGCGGGGACGGTGTCTGCTCATCTTCTTTTAGGAAGCACCAGGACATGAACCCAAGACCTCCCATGTGGTAGGTGGGCGCCCAAGTGGTTGAGCCACATCCATTTCCCCAGTTTTGTTTTTTGATATGACAGTGAGAGTAGATTTCCTTACCACTTATATGTCCTATTTAATAAGAAAAATAAAAATATTTTAATTTTAATGTACTCTCCTAAAATACATATCCTGAAGACACAAATCCAAATAGTTGTTTTGCTCTCACATAAAAAAATTCATTTTAACATATTATTTCACATTTTAGGCTCTTTTACTCCCTTTTTTAAAAAAAAATACTTAAAATTTTTTAGAAAGATACTTAGATTACATAAATGATATATAAAAAACATAGGGGATTCCCATATGCCCCACTCCCTACCCCCCCTCCACTTTCCCACATTAACAACATCATTAGTGTGGTACTTTGTTACAATTGATGAACACATATTAGAGCATTGCCACTAAGTGTGGATTACAGTTTATATTATAGTTTAAACTCTCTCCCACACAATTTTGTAAGTTATGACAAGATATACAATGACCTGTATCTGTCATTGTAATGTCATTAAGGACAATTCCAATGTCCTGAAAATGCCCTTTTACTCCTTTAATCATTTGTCAATAGTATCTCTAGACTTCCCATTTTGTGATATTAGAATTTCAATTTCCCCACTATTTATTCCTCATTACCATCTCTAATCTATCTCACAACTCCTGTCAATTGTTATCCCCATCTCTGGAAATGTTAGGATAATTTAATCTTTGCCTTCTTGTATTTCATAGTTATGCATCAGGCTCTGGAATTTTTTGCTTAATTGTGTTGGGCGTGCACTCCAGCCTCTTGCAGATTCAGGCCCTCCATCTCCAGACACACTTTTCTTTTTTTCAGGTACCAGGGCTGGGGATTAAACTGGGATCTCCCATGTGGGAAGCAGGCATTCAACCACTTCAGTCACATCTGCTCCCCCAAGAAATACTTTAAAAAAAAACAGCTTTAGTTCAAAATAACAAAAGGTAAAATGCAGCTTATCAAGTTATGGAAACTTTCCTCATAAAAAGTACTTTCCAGGCACTTTTAACCTATCTAATGCCAACAACTAACTCATTTGTTCCTATAGTGTTCAGAAAGATACACAGATGAACACAGATTAGTTAAATGACAGAGTCAAGGTCTCCTTATCAATGAAAAAGATGATGGAGGAGAAAATAATCATATTCATATCTCACAGAACCAAACTCCATATTCTTTTTTTTTTGCCTTTAGCATTAATGTAGCACCAACTTTGCTTTTGCTACAGAAACCTTACAATGTTGTTGTTAAATATAGTCCATAAATTACATTAGTTATATTTTTCCCATTATCACCACACTCTTAGCACCCTGTAGTAGAAGAACATGCCTTTATTTATACTATCAACCACAGTCCTCATCTACTGCCCAAACCATTGTTATTCCTTCCCAGTATTATCCCCCAGCTGTCCTCCAGTTAACCTGCGTCTCCCTAGAGTACTCATTTTAGCCACATTCACATACATAAATCAACAATATTTGTTACATTCATTATAATGTGTTACCATCAAATCCAACTATTACCACATGTTTACATTTGATCTTATTAA
>PVKH010047926.1:0-10244 GCA_004027955.1 Chaetophractus vellerosus | reverse complement strand
AAAAATAAATCTTAAAAAAAAAAACAAAAACAAAAAACTGAGCTAATAAATTCCTGTTATTTAAACCACATGGTATGTGCCCTAATAGCCAAAGAAACTAAAACAGAGGGGAAATATCTAAAACATTATTAAACACAAAGATAAAAGTTAAATATTGATATATTTAATTGGTTGGTACACCTTGCTTTTGATTTTTTTGTTTCAGATAAATTTGAGTAATCATTAGATAATATTCATTAGTACATTCATATAGCTTGTATAGCCATTTTAAATTTTTAGTGAATAGTTTACAACATGATAAGGCAGTTTTAAAGCTCTTTCTGAGTGAATAATATTATAAAAATGTAGATCTAAGATACCTTATTATTGCTGAATAGCTTAAATTACACTATATTTTGTGAAAATGTGGGGAAAAAAGTCATAAGGTTATAAAATATTTCAAAATTCAAGGTAGTGTATCTTGAAATATTATACTCAAATATAGCAGTTTTGATATTGGAGGTGAGCAGAGATGTACATGTCAGAAACTGTTAAAGAAGCCAAAATTTGTTCCTTCTTCTCTTGATCTAACATTATTTAGTAGCTCAGTCCCCATACAGGGAAATCTAACAAGTAGGATAGCATGAATATGAATAATTTACAATTGAATATTCTTCTTAAGTTTCTGTATCTACTTTCCTTTGCTTTTTGTATTCAATTTGATCCAGTCTTTCATTTTATGATTCCCATCCCACATCCCCCAAAGCTATTTGTGTGTGACTTTTAAGACCAGTGAGTATGATCTACCTGTTCAATCATTTTTAACTCTATAATAATGTCCAGCACGATGCACTCTCAGCAATATACCTTTTAGTTTCTAGTCTGGCTATCTGGGACAGAACTGAATAAACATTACTAATACCTTGATCTTATATTCTGATACTTTGTATTTATATAAGCTGTAAATAAGGATAGTTTTGTACTTTACTAACCCTTTTTCCTTACCTATATTTTTCTTTTTTTGTTGCACTGACCTCCAGTATAGTGTTAAATTGAAGCAAAGGTAGTATACATTCTTATGTTGCTTTTGATTTTAAAGGAAGTGCATTTAATGATTTGCCATTAAGAATGGTGATCTTATTCACATCAGCATTTTTTATACAAATGCCTTCCATTTGTTATAATAATCTCAAATTTACAGAGTTCTTACATCTATATTATCATGCTTATTTATGGCAACTTCTCTTCAGGGGAGCATATAATAGAGATACAATGTGTGTAACTGAGAGCTAACCAATATAATTATAGTTACTAACCTTCTGATATATTGTGATGTAGTAACACTGGTAAATCACTGAACTGTAACCCAGATAACTTGTTTCTTTGATGCTCATGCTTTGTTTTGTAACTGCATAATCTTTACCCTGTAACTGGAAAGTAACGAGATAATTTGTAACTGGCCCTGCTTGTATTCCCTTACCTTATTTTGCAACCCTGAAGACTAACGCTCTTACACATAGCCCCTCAATGTTTATTAATGAAGTAACACGAGTCAACCCAAAACTGATCACCCCAATTCCCAAGCTATCTTGCTAAACCAAGCCAGTTGGCTTGCCTGACATGTGTAATAGCCTATACCTTAAACTTCATATGCTCTAATCATGTAATAAATCTGTGCATACTCACAGATTAGACTATCTCTAATCCTGTCATCTCAAACCACCCACTCATCATGTTCAAAACTTCACTTTCTAGTCATGCAACATATGAGTCAGTATGATGCCCATCTGCCATCTTCCCCACTATTGTACAACCCCACCTCACTTTGCTTTTAATCCCATAAAAAACCAAAGCACTTTCAACTCAGGAAGATAGATTTAAGATAGAAGATAGCCTCCTGTCTCCCTGAGGCTAGCCTTTGCTGAGTAAACTCTTTCTTCTTAAAATTCCAGTGTCAATAATTGACTCTAGTCTGCATTGGCCAAGGACTCACTTTTGAGGTACACTATATGCTGTGCTCTTAAATTAGACACATTGTTAGGAGAATTTCAAATACAGTAAGTTGAGGAATCATCTCTGGTTTCAAAGATAGAAAATTCAATCTTTGTAGTTTAAGAGTTTTCTGAGGCTCTGGTGAAATAAGAAATTTTCTGAACTGTCAGTTTAGAGGGAAAACTGTTAAAAACTTGCTCATGTTTTAATGGCCCTGTCAATTCCAGTTTGTCTCTTAATATCTTCTTTAGAGTAGGAGGAAATTGAAATGGTTCAAAGCTTCTTCTGTTGTCATAAATTTATGTGGGGGGCTAGAGATGAAAATAAAATAGAAGTCATAGAATTCTGCAAATGAAAAGACCATCCTGCTGGCTTCCTTCTCCTCCTTCCCTCCCTCCTTCTGTCCCTTCCTTCCTTCCTGTTAGACAATAACATTTTTTAAATTGTATCCTTGAGAAGGGGAATAATATACTACCACCTAAAATTATATTTTAGCACTTTTCTAATTTATAGATGATGTGAAATCTGTTTTAAGTTGGTAGTCATGTTGGCACAGTTTAAATATCTGGACGTTAGGAGACCTGGTTCTGGTTTGACTCTTCCCTAGCCAGTTCTAGGACTTTAGGAAAATCACTTTCTGAATTTACCAAAGTGATTTTGTAAGATTGTGTGATCTGATAAGGTTGTACCAATTCAAACTTGTTATGATTCGAAGTATAGTTTTTTTTTAAGTTCCCCAAAATATAGAATATAACATTTGTATGTAGAGTTTAGTAGTTGTTTCCTAAGTGAGTTATTAGTTCTATATCTCAACTCTGAAGACTTTATGTGGCTTTCTGTTATTGTGGTGGGTCTGTCATATTATTGAATGGAGTCTCATTTAGTATTTAGTGGCCTACTTTTAGGTATACATCTCTTTGCAAGACCCAAGGCCTGTCAGTTACGTTAATCAACTGAAATAGTGGTCACAATAGTATATATTGAAGTGACCTTGGTAAGCAGTTTAATTCGAGGCACATTGCTTTTTCTAATTTTCTGATTAGAGTAACTATTTTCTTTTAAAAAGAGGCTACTGCTGTGAATTTAATGGGAAGGATTGAATATATTACAGAGAAATCAATTAGCTTTATTCATTGGATTAATAATTTGATAACAGAATTGTTTGGGGGATGTCAAAAATAAACTCCTGTTTTATCAAATACTTTTTTGTGAAACAAACTGAGTTTATTATAAAAAATGGAAGCATTTCAATCATCCAGAATAGGTAAATCTGTGGAGACAGAAAGCACACCAGTGGTTGCCAGGGCCTGTGGGAAGAAAGAATGGGGTGTGACAGCTTAATGGATATGGCATTTCCTTTTGGGTTGATGAAAATATCTTGGAACTAGATAAAGGTCATCATGGCTGCACAACATAGTGAATGTACTAAATGCTACTAAATTGTATACTTTAAAATTGCTTAATTTAATGAATTTTACCTCAGTAAAAAAAATAGAAGCATTGCAGACGTTATTTTGGTACCAATGATGAGTGATCTACAGTGTGCTTTTGAGGAATGCAAGTGATCAATGTACTCTTTTAAAACTACATATAATTATACACTGTTTACATTGTTTTTTTGTGTTTTTTTTTAATTTTTTTAAAGATTTATTTTTTTATTTATTATACATCCCCCCCTTTTTGCTTGTTCTTACTGTGTACATTTTTCTCTGCGTTCCTCTGTGTCTGCTTGTCTCCCCCTGCTGGGGCGACCTGCCCAGTCAGCTCACCAGTGCGGTGGCCCCCCTGCTTGTGGGGGCTCACCCTTGCTTGCAGGGGCTTGCCTTTGCCCGCGGCAGCGTGCCACGCCCGCGTTGGCCTGCCTTCTCCAGGCGGTCCGCCCATTCGAGGAGGCCCAGGGACCGAACCTGGGACCTCCCATGTGGTAAACCGGCACCCTACCAACTGGGCTATACAGCCGGCCCCATACATTGTTTTTTAGACTTAGGGTATTTTGTGGATATGGGGAAGAATTGTTGTTTTTCACTGAGTTGACAGTGCTCTCAATACAATTTACTAGCTATTTGATTACTTTTCTTTAATTCATCTGTCATCCTAGATACTCCTGAATGAGCTGTAGTTTGAATGGCAGCATTTACTGTAACAAAATAGTCCACCATTCTTGACTACACATAGTCTAATTTGCTGGGCTCTGTGGGCAGACTGTGGGATTCCTCCTACTCAGAATTCAATCTTTACATTTCTGGCCAACCTATTATTGACAAGATGGAAAAGACCTCTCAATCTGGAAAGAATTGTCTCTTCAACAAATGGTGCTAGGAAAAATGGACCACCATGAGTAAAAAGTAGGTAGACCTTTATCTCACAAGACATAGAAAAACAAACTCAAAATTGTATAATTCCAATTATTTAGTATGCAAATATAAATCAATTTATAAAGATGAAATTAGATTAGTAGTTTTGTAGGGCTGTGGAAGGATAGAGGATTGCGATGTAACTGCTACGGGGTGTGGAGTTTTTTGAGTAATGAAATTGTTCTAAAATGTTTTTTGGTAATGAAGCACAATATTGTGATTATACTAAGACCTATTGATTACACACTTAGGATAGACTGTATGGTATGTGAATATGTCTTAATAAAATTGCTTTAAAATAAATAAATATGCATATAAATATGCAAGAATAGCAATTTTGGTTAGCCTGTTTGCCCCAACTATTATCTACTGCTTCAGGCAACCACAAAATTTTAAAATTACCTATAATTATTTTTGACAAGTGTCCCTGGAAAAAGCCTTTTTGTACTTGCAAGGGGGTCATCCAGTGAACTACTAGACAGGTCAAATAATGATAATTCTCTGGGACTGATGCTTTGAAGGAACTCCAGCCTCATTTTCTACCTTTGGTAGTTGCTATACCGCCTGTTTTTACTGTGAATGAAGGCTGTTAGTTTTCAAGGCTACCCTGGAACTGTATCATGGGGGATGGGTCTATGGCAAATTAAAATGCCACAAATTTCCCTGTTCTTACCAAGATTCAGTTGTTTGTCTTGAATAAATGGTCCCCAGATGGCTGCAAGCCTTTGGTTAATTTCCAAGTTCTATAAAAATTGATTCTGACAGTTTTTGCTATTTTTCTCATTGTTGTTATAGAGGAGATAATTTTCAGAGACTCTTACTCTGCCATTTTTGCTGATGTCATCTTTGTTTCTACATGTTTTTATATATATAAATGTATTGGAAACCTTAAGTTCATAACAATACTTATGAATTCTAGTCCAACATCATATGATTAATTCTAGTATTCTCCCTTTCCATATTTGTAATTCCCTTTTCTGACCAAGAAATTTGGCTCCCACTGTTTTTTTATTCTCCTTTCTGGTGCTTATCCATAATTTTTTAATGTGTTCATTCATTTTAGTAAACATCCCTGTAAATAACTAATCTCCCATCACAGCTTCTGGCTTCTTTCTTGTGTACATGTCCTCTGTAAAGTTTGGGGGCATTTCACAAGACTGTTCCCATTTCTGCTACCAACTGCAAGTTTGGGGAGTCTCAATACCACTGTCAGGTTTAGTAATTCAGTGCAAGAACTCAGAGAACTCACTGAAAGCTATTATTCTCACACTTACAGTTTATTTCAGGGAAAGGGTACAAATTAAAATCAACCAAGGAAAGAAATTCATAGGGCAAAATACAGAAAAGTTCCAAATGTAGAATCATGTACACTGCTACTTTCTGAGCAATGATGAGTGATATAATGCACAGAGTAGTGTCAATCAGGGGAAGATCTTGGTGTCCACAGTTTCATAGGTGCTCAATCACATACACATAGTTGACTGCTCATGTGGTTGACCCCTAGTCTCCATCCCCTCCTGAGGTAGAGATGATACCATGTGGTCCAAAGCTATCATCATAAATTACATTGTTCGATTCTCTGGTGTGGCCTAGAGTCCCCAGGTAAACAAAAACACTCTTTCAAGTCATCACCTCCCAAGAGACAAGGGCAAAGTCCACACCTTTCTGTGGTTAAGGTTAATTCTTTACAATACATCCTCCTCACTATGCTCAGGCTTTAACACTCTGTGCTAGGCTATTTCCTGCATGGACTTACTCCTTACCTTCTCAGGAATTGATTCCCCTCCCTCCCATTCTTGGCTACTCCTCTTCTCCATGGATATCCTCCTCATCCTTCTTAGTGTCTAACACCACACACCAGGCCACACCTCTGTGGTGAATATCTACTTTGCTCTTCTTGTTGGCCTCAGAAAGGGAAGGGGAAACTTAATGACTTTTATGTGTGTGTGGTGAGATAACATATATACAACACAGTTTTCCATTTTATTTAGTATCATGTGTATAATTACATTCACAATATTTTGCTATCAACACCACTATGTAATAATAAAACCTTGTCACCACCACAAACAGAAACTCCATACCCATTAAAAAATAACTCCGCATTCCCATCCACCTCCCATACCCCATTCCCAGTCAGCCTGTAATCCACTCTCTGCTCTATGTATCTGCCTGTTCTAAGTATTTCACACAAGTGAAACCATACAATATTTGTCCTTGTGTGTCTGGCTTATATGTTACTCAACATGACATCTTCAAGGTTCATCCAGGTTGTAGCATGTGTCAAAACCTCATTCTTTCTTACAACTGATTAGTATTCCATTGTAGGCATATGCTTCATTTTGTTCACCCATTCACCTGTTGATGGACACTTGGGTCGCTTGCACCTTTTGGCTATTGTAAATAATGCTGCTATGAACAGTGGTGTGCAAATATCTGTTCAAGACTCTGCTTTCAGTTCTTCTGGGGTATATACTGAGAAGTGGAATTGTCAGGTCATATAGTAATCCTATGTTTAATTTTATAAAGAACTGTCAAACTGTTTTCCACAGAGGTTGTACCATTTTACATTCCCACCAACAGTGTACAAGGGTTCCTGTTTCTCAACCAACACTTTTTTATTTTCTGCCTTTTTAATAATAGCCATTCTAGTGGGTTTAAGGTGTTATCTCATTGTGGTTTTGAATTGCATTGCTCTTTGGCTAATGATGTTGAACATCTTTTCACATGCTTATTGGTCATTTGTTTATCTTCTTTGGAGATATGTCTATTCAAACCCTTTGTAAATGAAATTTTAGAAAATGATTTATTCATCACTGTGGACTACCTATACTCAATACTAAAGGAATGAGGAAATATATAATTGAGAAAGAATCTAAAGGGTTAGGGAACAAAAAATACGAGGAATAATATTGTATACTGAAATTTTTTAATAAAAATATTAATTTATAACTAGAATTTTAAATGTAAAGTGTTGTCTGAGTTTATATATGTGTTCATATTTTACTTGGTTCTTCTAATGTTTATGACCCTAAAAATGAATAAATTGTGATTCTAATTAATTTCATTGTTTCATTAATTAAGTACTTTTTGTATTGAATTGTTTTTTGTAGACTAATGCAAAAATAAAACTTTTAACTTAGTTCTGGATATGGATTTTATGCATAGGCATATGTGTATACATATACTCACATGTACATATATCTCTCTCCAAGGAGATTATATATGTATGTATGTATGTATATGCGTGTGCATGTATATACATATATAAACACATATATATCTTCGAGAAAAGTAGTTTTCATTGGTTATCTATTTCATTATTTTATTCATTATATTAAACTCCAGTGGGGCTTTGATGTATGCCTTTCATATATTTATATTCTGGAGATATCTGGAGATGCCAAACTGAAATCTTCACACAAATCATTGAGTGGAAGATTACTAATGAGTATTTTTAAGTACTTTGAAATTTTAAAATTGTGAAACATATTATACATTCAAAAGAGTAAATATAATGTGTATTTCTATGATTTAAAAGTTAATAATAGGGCCCGGCTAGATAGCTCAGTGGATAAGAGCGCCAGTGTACCACATGGGAGGACCCAGGTTCGGTTCCCAGGGACCTCTCCGAGCGGGCAGATGGCCTTGAGAAAGGCAAACCGCCGTGGGCGGGGCAGAGCCGCCATAGGCAAGGCAAAAAGCTGCCAAGGGCAGGGCAGAGCCCCCACGGGCATGACAAAGTCACCGGTGAAAAGCGGAGCGGCTGCCTGAGAACTGCGGAAGCCGGCAGCCCGCAAAAACATGGAGGACTGCTGCACGCAAAACATGGAGCGGAGCCGCCCGTGAAAACGGAATGGAGCCACCCTCGAACGGAGCGAGCCGCCGCCGCGGAGGGCTGCCTCGGAGCGTCGCCGCAAAGACAGGGGGGAGACAAGAAGCAGACATAGAAAAACACAGAAGAATGGACACACAGCAAGAGCAAGCAGAAAGGGGAGGGGGGGGAATGTAATAAATAAAAAATAAATCTTTAAAAAAATTTTTTAAAAAAGTTAATAATAATAGTAAAATCCTTGTACCTAAACCCAACTTAAGAAATATATTGCCAAATGGTCACCAATTATAATTAATTCTTGAGGGAAAAATTAAAAGTTGCAAATAATAGGCAATAAATAAAGGCAAATTTTAAAAAAGCAATATATTACCAATATCTTTGAAACTCCAGGTGATCCCGTTAAATTCACTTTTTCCCTATCACAGAGGCAATCACTCTCCTGATTTTTGTGATTATTATTCCTCTTCTTTCTTTAACTAAATGATTCCTCTGATAGCTTATGGATATTTGAGTGTATCTCAATAAGAAAACTTTGTGTTTTATAGTTAGTTTTATAGTCACTCTCCTGAACACAGTCATATGTGTCAACAATCATTGAAATCCAAAGACTATATAGTAACAGAGAATAAGAACTTGGGCTCTGGAGCCAGACTGCCTGAGTGGAACTCCTGCTCTGCTGTTTACTAATTGGATGATCTTGAAGAAGTTATTAAAATGAGGGTGATAATAGTACTACCTCAGAGGGTTGTTGTAAGGATTAAGTAAATAAATAAATACACACACACAATGGTGGATAGCAGTAAATATTAAATAAATGTTAGTGGTAATTAATAGGTAGAGAAATTAATGCTAAAGAAATTCTTTGAACAGTCACTTGTATTCTTATGTGCTATATTCAAGAATCTTTTCTTTAAATGTCATCCTAATTTCTTTTAAGTAACCAGGTTTTTTTACAGTTCTTGTCACCCTGTGACCTCTTTTCATTTAGCATATTGTGGCATTGCTTAAAAATAGTCTTTCCTTGGTACCTCTTTTTGTCTCTCAGATTGTGTGAAAACAGATCTCTTTTTAGTTTGTAGATAAATTTATTCTTCATATTTTATACTTGGTTTTTTCCCTAACATACTTATTCAAGGACCACTGGTGCCAGAAACAATAATCCAAAGGCTGATTTGTTTGTTTTTTTTTTGGTTTATTTTGGTCTCATGTTGGCAGAAGCTCATTATAGGTGATAAATGAAACAGTTTTGTTTAATAAATGTCAAATCACTTTTCATAAATGTTAAGCTCTTGCTAAAATGAGGAGATCTGTTTTGGTAGTCTCTATACTCAGCATTGCTCTTAGATCTGTAGTAAAGAAATCATGAGAGACTTCAATATTTAGGTTAGAGTTAAGAGAAACACTTAATGTGTTACTGTTAAAATTGGCGAACCTAACTAATTTATCAATAGCCAGAGAGTTAGCAAAATATATCAGTTACTTTAGCAATGCCAAGAATCTGAATGGGGATCTGTTTGACCTTTTATTTCATGCCCCCATAGAAGCCTCTCTATCTTGGAACTAGACAATCTTTTGGATTTTCCATTCATACTTTCTGTGAATCTAAACTCCCGTTATCTTTTCCTGTAAGTGTGCTTGCCTGATAAAATTGTACTGCATGTTGCCTGTTCCTAATACAAAATAGAAAAGCCATTCTGTATTTCCTATACTGACCTTGTAAAGGTTTTTACATGGGAGTGTTTTGCGGGAAAGAGGTTGTAGTATATCTTCAGTCATATTCTAGCTGTAAGGTTAAAAACTTTAATAATTTTAACATAGGGGCCGGCCGTATAGCCCAGTAGATAAGGGCGCCAGTATACCACATGGGAGGCCCCGGGTACGGTTCCCGGGGACCTCTCCTGGCGGGCAGACCGCCTTGAGAAGGGCGAGCCGCCATGGGCAGGCGGAACCACCGTGGGCAGGGCAAAGAGCTGCCACGGATGGGGCAGGGCCGCCATGGGCAGGGTGGGTTGCCCGCAAACGGAGCGCAGCCGGCCACCCACGAACTGAAGCGGAGCTGGCGTGAGTGGGGGCAGAGGCCGCCC
>PVKH010047925.1:0-10248 GCA_004027955.1 Chaetophractus vellerosus | reverse complement strand
AGCTTAAGTTTTCAAAATTGGGCCAGGGACTCACTAGTGGGGTGCAGATTATCTCCCAGGGGTTGGATACAGAGAGCATGGAGAACAGTTTAGTCCATGTAATTTCCAGACCAGCCAGCAGATGGCGATATTCCGGGCACCTTTCCAAGGAGGTGTTTTCAGTCTCGGCTTTCCTGTGTTCCTGTGTTGAATCTCCAGCTCGTGGATTGGAAGTGGGCTCTGCTGGACAAATTCACTAAAGAAAACTCCCCAACTTCTCCTCCCTTTTCTCTTGAAACAGCTGACAGGGAGGAAGATGTCTGCTCCCCTCTCAGTTGGCTGCAGTGAACCAGGGGTTTTACCCCAGCTTAAAATCTTGGGGGTGGGGGAGGGGAGCCGTTCCCAGCCACCATGGGGACTTGGTAACTCATGTTTGTCATTTTGGCTTCTTCATCTCTCTGTCCCTCACTCTCCTGGGAGTTATACAGCACTGCCCTAGTCTGCTGACCCCCAAAGTAGGTCCCTTGGACAGCTTTTGGCTCTTTCTCCATTGTTTTTGTGAAAGCATTCAGCTCTGCCTGTTAGTCCATCACCATCTTCCCACAATCCTGTGGAGATGTGCTTTTTAAACATGCCTTATAAATATCAAAGTGATGCTAGGGACATTTATAAAACTTGGAGTTTTGCAAAGCACTTGAAGCCCATGACTAGAATTAATAATTGAGTAAAACCCTTAGGTTGTTATGAATTTTTAAATAGCTTCTAGACAATCAACATACTTTTTCTCTCTTTATGGGATGGTATGTCTCCATCTTGCTCAAACAATGGTAATTTGGGAACACTGGAATTTGTATCACCTTAGTGGTCGAATTTGTCAGAATAAGCCATGAAAATCATGTGATGTTAGCAAGAATAGTCTTATCTCAGAGGAGAGCAATCCTATAACATAGGTAAAGTACACAGAATCTCTATTTTAAATGAGGAAATAGAAGCTCAGAAACATTTAATGACTTGCCAAAAGTCACACTGCTAATAAGTAGCAGATGTAGGTGCCAAATCCAATTTCTGAAACTAATCTACTATGCTATTTCTCTATGCTATTAACCATGCCCCAATATCTTAAATGTCATAAAAGCAATCAGGTATTTGGACTAGTACAAATTCATAATAGCAACTGAGTGTCTGTCTGAAATGGCAGGAAGAGATTAAGAGGTGAGGACATAATAGGGAACAGTTAGTGAATATCATCCTGACATTGAATCACTATTCTTATTTTCACACAAAAAGGAGGTAAACTATTGTTATACTAGTTTTTTAATATTACATTATCAAAAATAATTATATCTTTTCTGCCAGGGGTAAAGTGTCAGCTAAGCTGAGTCTGCACCTTTTATGTCTTCTGATATTAATCAAAGGCTACTCGTTGGGCCTGAATGAGTAACGATGGAGACTTTACACTGTGTTAGTACATTGATTAGCTAATAAAACAAAGTTACACACAGCAAGAAATGTTAGTTTTTATGCTCTCCCTAATATAACTTATCACCAAGGATTGTATAGAGAAAATCTGAAGATAAAGAGAAACAAGGAAACATAGAGAGTTTCAGTAACTCACTAAGAAAGCAAGGAAGACTCCAGGAGTTACTATAAAATGGCAAACGGCCACTAATCAAGATAGTTCTGTAAGATCAGAAGGAAAAGGAGATCCAATTATTAGAAAAGATTATTAGGAATTAAGTACAAATGACAAGCAAGAGGAGGCCATCTTGAACAATTACACTTACCAGCTGCTGTAGAGAGATGGAGTATGTCCTACCAAAGAGGAAACATGGATAACATGAATCCTGGCTTCCTTGAATTACAGCAGTGCTAGAAGAGCCTTGAGAAGCCAATATAGCTTAAATACTCTACCTGTAAACTTAGTTGACTGATTTATTAGGAAAAATTTGTACTTTTGAGATAGAAGTTTTATAGGGTTAAAGATTTAGAAATAGGAGCCGTTACTTGGGATATGAACATAAGATTAAAGAATCACCCTTCTCTGTTAGCCCAAATTCTTAAGTGCCTGTTGTGCACTGAATGTCAATGTAGCCATGTGGAGAATAATAGTCAACAGCATAACACTTTGTTAGCTGATGTTATAAAAATTCCTAAACCAAACTGTGAATATTTACCTGGGAAAGGGTTTAAAGAGTGAGAAAAAGCATGACCATCCTGCCAATTGTCACCAACAGACAGGATGAATCCTCCACCAAGGTTGATTTTTAATAACCAGCCACTATGACTAAGAAGTGAAATTGAGAATGTTTCCACAGTCCCACTGTAGAGGGACAATTCCAAAGAACGATAATATCTCTTCTCAAGTAAAAGGCACAGTAATTTGCAGCTTTGAGTTGTCATGGAATCAAATAACTTTTCCTACATTTCTCCTGTATTAGGACTACTTGGTAGTTACTGTCTTATTGTATCTAAATTTGATAGCAACAATATTCTAAAGGTTGTTGGTACTATGTTGTAGACATAAATTTGTATAATTTTTTATTAACTATCTATCACTGCAAAGCAAAATCACCTTGAAATCCATAAGAAGGATTGTATAGGTAAATTATAGTGAGATAATTGAACAATTAATCTTCCTTGAAAACACTTTTCCTACCAAGCATATTCTATGTCAATCAACTTTATTAACCTGAGGATATAAACAGCAAATAAAAGGACAGTGACTACAACATACTCTCTCTATTCTAGAGTACACTCATCATCATCACCTATCATTCCTTAATAATTGTAGGCTATGAAAGTATCACTATAAATTAGCTCCAAAGTCCTTAGGAGATTTCCATGGGACAGAAGGAGACTGTAATTTAAAGAACAGAGAGGATGAAGCATAAATGAAGGCATGCTGTGCCAGCAAATCCACTGTTAAAAGTATGAAGAACCTTGAAAAGGAAAGAAAGGAGTAGGTTGCTGAGGTCAGAGCACATTATTCTGACAAGGAAAAGTGATAGGAGGGTGAATGAAAGATGGGTTGAAGATATGTAATAAATAACAATCATGATTTTCGATTAATAACAACTCTCAACCTAAAATTAATGCTGTTTTATTTAATGAACACAATGAATTAATTTTCTTCTACCAAATATGGCTTCATTGTTAATGCTAACTTTCTCTTTTTTTTGTTCTTCTTTAGATGTGGTCCCATTATTCCAACTACCAGTTGCATTTCCCATTCCATTTTCTTGACCAACATTAAAATTAGGCAAGTATGAAATTAAAACTCCAAACATTTTCAAAAGCTATTTCAAATTCAGAGATTTATATCCCTTGCAAAATGAGATTTTGACTTTGATGCTGGTCAGGGGCACATTAGATCCCTAAGCACTTTTCAGCAGAGATTTGGAATAGTTGGGGTCATGTGGGGAATGAGTAATTTTTTTAAGTATCTGAAAGTCCTTTGTGACCAAGTTCTCCAGGTTACTTATGTATGTAGCATTTGAAAAATTCTAAATAGGTTCTTTCCAAGTAAAGTAAAATGGACTGTATTTTCATGGTAGCATTCAATTTATATAATGACACACAAACATTGGGGTAAAGATACCTCTGATTTTGTCCATACTCAGAATCTAATATAAAATAATGCTACCCAAGGCCATAAAATGCTCTCTTAAACCAAATGACATGAAAGAGGCAGTCAGTTTTCAGGCGCAGGCTATCTCCAGTTTGTTCTGAAATCCACGGTGGAGGGAGTGTTTCATCATTACTTAGAATATAAAATGTCACCTTGATTAATATTTAGTGAAAACAAATGGTTCTAAAGACCTTTTGAAAAGAACAAAAACTTAGGAAAGCTTACACTTCAGTAATAAAAACTTCTCAGCTTCATACAAATGAGGATAGGGTCTTTATTTGCAAGGAGTCTTTAATTAAGTTAGAAAAAAACCACACATGATAGATCAAAGAACCCTTTTCCACACTCACACACACACAAAATCAAATTGAGGCAGAAAACATGCTAGCTTAAATCCTCAAGGATATATTTAGAAGTGTGAATTTTATACTCAGGCAGACCTGGAATGAATCCCAGCTGTGACACTATCTGTGTGACAGCAAGAGAGTTTCTTAACCTTCCTGAGCCTTGTTTTTCCTCAGCATAAATTTGGAGAATATTAGTATCTACTGCACAGCGTTGTGAGGGTTAAATGTGAAAATGCACAGTGCCTGGCATATAGTAAACATTCAGTAATATTAATAATAAGTGGAGGCTATCTTTAGTGCAAAAAACATAAGATTAATTCTGTAACTTCAAAGATACTTTCAGCCCATTCTGCTCCTTAATTCCTTTAATGAGTCAGGCTATAAGCAAAACCAAATTAAAGCTTATCTTTTCTCCAAACAAGGGACTCTTTCTGGAACACTCTTCACCATTGCCACTATCTCACATTCCTCTTCTTTTTAGACAATGACCTATAATTTGTCAAAACATGTTCAGGAAAGATGGAATCAAACGTGCATTCTAAACTCCCTCCAAAATTGGAAACCCTTTTGGTTTGTCATTTTAATGCTCATTCTCTCCACTAGATTCTCCATCTCAGTCCACAATCATTTTCATAACTCCCCTACTAAAAACAAACAAAAAATCTTGCCTCCATTCAGCAACCGACTAGTTATCATCTGTTCTTTTTCCCCACCACCAAACTTCAGTGGAAAAGCTCTCAAGCTTCAGTGGAATCCTTTGTAATGGATTACAACTCTGATCGTCTAAAATATTTCATGTATGCTCATAATCAGCTTCTCCATCAGGTTGTGCTAAAAGGATTTTCACCTTCACATTGTTCTTTTCCGTCCTATATTTATATGTATGACTACATCATTGTCAACCATTTGCTCCATTTCATGCGTATGCCTGCCCCACCTAAACAGGGTATTGGATAGAGGCTTTTATTTATATTCAGTCCATCTTTCTAGTTCTTGCAGCAACATTTTCTTGCCCCTGGCACAATGTCCTCTTGATCTCTCTGATTACGTTTGCTTCAGTTGTTTTATCCCCGGCACCTTGTAACCACTTCCGTCACTGTCAATGGGGCTGCCCTGGGTGGCATTTCTGCTCCATTTGCTCAGTGAGGAAAGGGCTCCTGAGCCATGACATCACCTGTGGACTTTCCTCGGGTTAGATGAGTAATTGCCCGACCTGAGGCCCTTTATATTTTAAATGAACTACAGCCCTGCCTGGAATTTGTCATTTTTATCAAATTTCAGTCCTATTTGAAGAGCTACCAAAAGAACTGTGCATATGATCAAACTGTACCTATAAGTTCTGGAAGTTACTCAAAATGTTGACAAGATGATATTGCCTACTATTAGTATGAAATAACTGGCCTTCATTTACAATGTTTTCAAAGCTATAACATCACAGAATGTTTTCATGAGCAAAAAAAAAAAATGTGGGAAGGCAGTATAGTTTCACTCTCCCTAGCAATGTAATGCTTCAAGTCTGATAGCATAAGGAGCCGATATTATTCTCTACATAGACAAGGCTGGGTTATCTAGGTCTTGAGCTCCTTTGCAGCAAGGGACTGTCCTTATCAAAAAACACACTTGAAGCCTATCTAGCGATGTGGTGCTTTGGTCTATTTCACAAATTAAACATAGCCATAGCCTTCTAGGAAACATACTCAGTGAAGTGCTTATAAATGCCTATTTAGGTATTATTATTCACAATTGGATTTGCAGAGTTTTCCTAAAAATTAATAAGGCTTTTTATGGAGCATGTCCTCTGACTCTGTGTTAGATATGATGGAGAAATGTAAATACCAAATTATTTATTCTCAAATCTCACCATTTATTCTTCAAATAAAATGTGAAGCCCAACTTTTGTAGCTTTGTTTATTTTACTATTATGAAAAGATTTTTTGTTTCATTTTATAAGGAAAATTTGAGTCTGATAATGTTAATAAAGCTAAGCGTACTGGAAGAAAAATAGACAAAAACAACTTTTGATAGATATGCCTTTTATATACTGAATGACCTGTTTACACAAAACTATATTTTTATCAACTCTTGTACTCTTAACATCATATTAACAGACTTAGAACTTATAGTAATATAAACTTAATTATATTTTGGAATAATTTCTTTAAATTGGACTGAAAATAGCCATCAGCCCAGTATTATACACTGACCTGTCAAATTTAATTATATGATATTTGTTGGACAAAGTATTTTGAATGTTTTTTACTTTCAATTTTAAAAATTCGAGCCTAAATGCCTTTAATTCAGTTTACAATTTTCTATGCTGTCATTGTATTTTTAAAATACAATCATGTTATTTAAGATACTTAATCTACCGTTCCTCTAAAACAAACTCTGTGGAATAAGTTTTAATTCTGATAAACTTGAAAAGATGGACATTTTATTTTTTATTAAGTGTAAAAGATATCTCCAGTTATCCTGAAATGAGAGATCACTTTATTTCTCTCTACCACAGGGAGAAAAAAGAAGGAGGTGTCTTCAACAAGATGGAAAATTTAGCTTTTAAATTATGGAGTCTGGTCCTAGTAAACAGTAAAAGTGGTTGTCTCTTGATGCATTAGGCAGAAGGATGCCCCAAACAAGCACAGTAGCTTTATAGTTATCGCCAAGGTTTTAAAAGCTCTATTGTCTCTATTTTACTTACTTGAAGTTAAAACAGTAAGGATAGCAAAGAATATTTTGATTTGCAAAACTAAAGAGATACTGTGTATTTTTTTAGAAACAGCTAATATCAGTGATTCTATTTCAATATTTTCATAATAATCTTTCTTGTGATGGCATAGGTTTCTGGGCAAGAGGAAATGTCTGCTGTGGTCAGCACCATCTATTCTTCCCTGCAAATGGAAGGAGGCATATGACAAATGGATGAGAGAAAATACCCGAACCAGCTAAACCACAGAGCCATAAAATCCACTTAGGAAAAGCAAGTTAGTTCACACTATGAAGGCAATACAGGTAGAAGATCTGCCATTTCCTGAGCATTTTTATGTACTGGACTTTGTACAAAGTAGTTTGCATATATTATGTTACTCAATCTTAACTTTTTCATGTATTAAGTATAACATCTTAATTTAAATAAAAGGAAACTAAAATTTAGTGAGGGAAGTGACAGCTAGTAAATAGCGGAGCATGGACCCACAGACCCCTAAATCCATGCACTCACCACAGTACTCAATCTGCTCAAAACTTCTTTCTTTTTTCCTCCTCTTTGATTTCTTTTTTCTCCCTTTCTTGTTCTTTTATTTGCTTAACATCTCCCTAAAATATGACCCATGGAACCATATATTATCCATGCACAGGCTCACTCATTCTTACATAATACATATATAATTTCTTAAAAAGCACTGGAATATTCCTAGATTTCAATAAATCCATTAAAATGATTATTGCTCTGATGGAGTAAAGTTACTTATCAACACGCATCATGTGAGACAGATCTGATAATGAATCATTCACAAAGACAAAACAGAAAACTTCCCACCACCACCACATTCTCATCTTCACAGCCCATTGTGTCCCTTTCTGCTAAATCATTTTTCATAGTGACTGCAAATGTTCATGGCTCTTCCTCTTTATGATCAGGAGCAAGACAATTCATTCTATTAGCCAAACTTTTAGGAAAATTTGATTTTTTTTAACCTAGAAATTTGTGTATAAGCATTGAGTCTTTCTCTACAATTGAAAGTACCAAGTCTGATTTCTGATAATAATTAACATAACTGTTTCTGCCCCATTTGAAGACTACTGCACAGAAATTTCACTCAATTGTCTATTACTGTTAGCATCTAGGCTGCTACTTTTTATTATCTCCCCAAAATTGATATGGCATTTGTCCATTATTACGTATTAAATATTGGTAAATCAAAGCCCTACATTTTCTATTTTATCATGAAATTAATTTTCATGTTCCCTTATTGCCAAATGGTTCTTATTAGTCATATGAGAGGCATATATTACACAAATCACATAAAACCATATGGCTACTTCTCATTTTATTAATAACTAGTTGGAGTGTCCACGGGCATTACTATTTTGCTCCTCACAAATCTAAATACCACAAAAGCTTAGACTAGTTCTCATGTAAAAAATGTAATACTTAATACTAATCCTGGAAGAAGGGACCACCCAGCTTCTGGATTAGTTTTGTGGAATTGTTTCTGACTTATTTCTGTTCAAAATAGGATGTATTTTCATAAAACATGCTTAATATATTATCTCTAGTCATGTAACTATTTATATTTATATATCGCTTCTCGGCCTTTTGGCTAAGATCAAGTGTAGTATATTTATAAATATACCTCTATCTATAGCTATATATAATTTAAAACCTTTCCATTTGGAGGAAACCACCATCTTCAATATAATTTTTTTTAAAAAAACTTTACTTAGGTGCCGGCTGTAGCTCAATTGGTAGGGCGCCAGTTTACCACATGGGAGGCCCCGGATTCGGTTCCCGGGGCCTCCTCAAGCAGGCAGACTGCCTTGAGAAGGCAAGCCGCTGCGGGCAGGGCAAGCCACCATGGGCAGGGCAAGCCCCCATGAGCAGTGCAAGCTGCCCGCGAGCAGGCAAGGCCACCGCGCAGTGAGCTGACTCAGCGGGTTGCCGCAACGCGGGGGAGACGAGCAGACACAGAAGAGAGCAAAAGATGAACACAGCAAGAACAAGCAGAAAGGGAGGATATATTAAAAAAAAAAACACTTTACTTAGCTATATTTTTTCATTATTTTTTAATTACTATGCACCCAATATTAACATATTCTCAAGATCTTCAAGATCCATAGCTTTACTTTGAAATAATAATCATCTCATCTGTTCAGAGTGGTGGAGACACCCTAGACCTTGTGACTCTGTATGCATGGGGGTCATATGCTTGCTGAAATAAACCTTGCTGAGGTAACTAAATAAAATTCAATTTCTCTCTCAGACTCCACTTTTCCAAATCTACTAACTTCAGTCAATCTAGCCATTGCATCAGCAGGCCAGTTAAAACACCAGGGAAACAAAGTTTCCTAGGGCCCTGTCTGAGCTGGCCTATAATTCCCCCTGATTGCCAGATAAAATACAGGACACCCAGATAAATCTGAATTTCAATAAACACCAAATACATTTTAGTATATGTATGTCCCAAATAGTGCATGCAATAGTTTTGTTCTAAAATGTTATTTGCTGTTTATCTGAAATTCAAATTTAACTGGGCACACTGATTTTATTTGTTTGTTTTGCTAACTCTGTCAACCTCCTTTAAGTCACAGCACAAGGTCCACGTGGGTATTCACCTGTTGATTGATGGAGGTCCTAGATTTGGTCCCCAGTGCCTCATAAAAAAAAGAAAAAGGAAAAAACTGTCTATACAAATGGTAGCTTTTTTGGAAGTAAAATTAGGACAAAGAGTTTATGATGCAAATGTCTATTTCTTTGTTTTCCTTCTCTGGTTTTATTGTAGATAAAATTTTAAAAAAATAAGAAGGAAAATAAAAGCCTTTCCAAAGTTATTGTTTGGCCATTAACTCATTATAGACTCTATTCCTCTCCATAATATTTTCTCAATGAAATTGTCACATTTTCATTAGATAGAACTGGTGCTACAATTAAGAAGGAGACTCCTTTCAATCAAAACCAGAATGGGTGTCACCCTCCCCAAATCCTCAAAACTGAGGAATGAACAAATATAAGCAGGGAATGCAACTATGGACAAAAATAGACTTATTATTATTCTAGTATTGGAAGAACTTGTAACATTGATATAATATCAATTTACATTCCCACCCTCTGTTCAGATACAGGCTGAATAACCATTAGGCCCAGCCAGGTACATGAGACTGGCTTCAGAAGGTGTATGAGTCAGGGTTCTCTCGGGAAACAGAATCAACAGGAGATATCTGTCAATAATATAAGACTTTATAAGAGTCTCTCACGTGACCGTGGAGATGCACAAGTCCAGGTTCTGCAGGAAGGCTGCAAGCCAGGGGTTCTGATGAAAGACTGGTGAAAGGTCCTTGAAGAGTTTCTGGGAGAAGTTGGCTGTCCAACGACGAGCTGGGAAATTCTCTCTGAATGTTGAAATCACTTCCCCTTTTAAAGCAGTCAACTGATTGGATAAAAACGTCATACAGTCTTGATCCAATTTCCCTGACTGATGCAGATGTAATCAGCCATCCATGCAGGAAACTCACTGGTGATCAAAGTCCATAAATGCTCTTGTATTACAATTAGCCCAGTGCTTGCTGGACCTAATACCT
>PVKH010047924.1:0-10253 GCA_004027955.1 Chaetophractus vellerosus | reverse complement strand
TATCTGAGAAAGGACTTGTATTCAAAATTTACAAAGAATTCTTAAAACTCAACCATAAGAAAATCAATTCACCTCACCAAAGAAAGCACACAGATGGCAAATAAGTACATGAAAGTTGTTTAACATCATATATCATTAAGGAGTTGCAAATTAAAACAATAAGATACCACTATACTCCTATTAGAATGGCTCAAATAAAAAACACTGATAAAACCAACTGATGTCAAGGATGTGAAGCAATAGGAACTCTCCTTCATTGTAGGTGGGAATGCAAATTGATACATTCACTTTGGAAAAAAATGATACATCCACTTCGGAAGACTGTGGACAATTTCTTATAAAGCTAGACATTGTCTTACCATACATACAGCAATTGTGCTCTTAGGTATTTATCCAAATGAGCTGAAAACTTATGTCCATGCAAAACTTGCACATAAATGTTTATGCAGCTTTATTTATAATTACCAAAAGTTGGAAACAACCAAGATGTATTTCAACAGGTGAATAGATAAGCAAATGAGCTATTAAGCCATGAAAAGACAGAAGAACCTTAAACAGATATTAGTAAGTGAAAGAAGCCAGTCCGAAAAGGCTACATACAGTATGATTCCAACTATATGACATTCTGGGAGACGCAAAACTATAAAGACGGTAAAAAAAAATCACTGGTTTACAGGGTTTCTGAGGGTTGGAGGATAGATGGAGGAAACAATGAACAGGTAGAGAACAGGGAATTTTTAGGAAAAACTATTCTGTTTGATGCTATAATGGTGGTACTATATGTAACCCAGAAAATCATATTCTTAAAGTTAATCCATTCTTGTGGGTGTAAACCCATTGTAAAATAGCATCTTGTGATATTGGTACATTATTGTAAGCTATGAACTTTAGATATTAATAATGTATCAGCATTGTTTAATCAATTGCAACAAACATGCCACACTAATGCAAGATATTAATAATAGGGAAATTGTGTTTGTGTGGGGGGGGGTATACAGAAACTCTCTGTACTTTCTGTTCAGTTTTTCTGTAAACCTAAAAACACATATAAAAACACTATAAAAATAATAGAAGAAAACATAGAATAGTGATTAATTGATATCAGAATGGGTAATTTGCTGTTTCTAAACACAGAATAAGTGGAATACATCATTAAGGAAATGTTAATTTACATATGCAAAATTTGAAGTTGTCTGAAGGGCACACCTCAAAAAATTTAAAGATAACTCAAACAGGGAAAAATGTTTATATCATCAATGAAAAACTGAAGTTTAATGAAATTTACTACTCAAACTCAAGAGCACTAAAACTCCAACTGAAAATTGACAAAAATATGAATAGAAAATTCACAAGATAGCAGGAAAAATGCAACTGTTAATAGCAAATGAAATATAATAACTAAGACCCAACTTATTAATAAATAGAGATACTAATTTTTAAAAGAGAGAAAAAATTTGACTTTTTTTTTCAAGATAATGCTCAGCGCTGCCAAAGATGTGAGAAAGGTCTCTTGTATACAGCTGGTGGGAAGGATACATTGGTGTAAACTCACTGAGAAAATCGCTAAACAACAAAAACAAGGATAAATGAATGTATTGATATTTAACCTTGGTACCAATCAGAGATGAGAATTAAGATTTATAGTGAAAGAAGTTCATCTCAAGGTTATAAAAAAAAAAAGAAGCCAACAATTGGAAACGACCTAACTTTTAGTAATAGGGAAAAGGTTAAACAAATCACACTTTTGAATAATAGTTAATAATATACATATATTAATGTTTTTAACATGACATTAGATGGGAAAGTATATGTATGCATACATGTCAATTCATAAACATTTCTAAATCATTACATTATTGACTCCAGCGATCACAAAACAGGGGGCAATTTGAACACACGTGAAATTTAGTTAAGATACATGTTTAAAGTTATGTTTTTTTTAATCACCAATGTGTGCTTTGGGACAATAACAATTTCTCTGTGATGTGATCTGTCCCAGAGCAAAGTGTTCAGTTGTCTTGACAAAATATGTAACCATCTATCCTGAGAGCTCTTCTTTTCTGTGACATAAGCTTGCATTTCAGACGTGTCACAATCACCTAACCATGACTCACAATCACTTTGTGTGGACACCTACATCAAATTAATTGTTGTTTACAAGGCCTTGGGACTATGGTAGCTCCTTGGGGCTTTTAGTTCACTGTTAGATCTATCACACAACGACAAGACAGTAAGTATATAAATTCATTTGGTTTCAAGTGTTACAAAGGACAGATGAGTTCAAATATTCCATAAGGTATTCTGCTAAATGGTTATTTTTCAGTGATATCCCATGGCTCTCACTAATTGAAATTGTCCTATAAAACATTCCTGATAGAGATGTCTGTATTTATGGTTATGACTCAGGCTAAGGCTGAGAATTGCTTGAAAGCAAGAATTTGTCTTATCATTCTCTGGGTCTCTAGTGCCCAGAGTTGACTAGCAGATGGTAGATGGTAGATGTTCTCCTTTCAGATGAATAATTTCTAATTTGCATTTCAGCTTTTTAAATTAGAAATATCTTCTCTGAAAGAAGAATAACTTGCATTGTTCCAGTGACTGTGCTCATGAAACACAGAAAAGCTCCATGCAATGGAGCTGAAAAAAATGGAGCTGAAAAGGAAAAAAATCCAAAAGCTTAATAAATTATTATTTTGAATAAAGTTCTTTATGAAGTAAATGACCCATAAGAATCCGTCCTCAGTGGCTTTTACTCATCCAGTCATACCTGATTAGCCTCTGCAAAGCCTGCTGTGGCTTTGGCCCAGCATACACTTCATGACGTGTAGAAAGATATCATCAGTAAATAAAGTGCATTACAATGCTCTCTTGCCCAGAATTAATTTATTTCTCCAGCACAAATGAAGGTTTTGTAGTTGTGTATTTATATTACCAACTAGTCTTAAAATGTCAGCCTTGATTTATTTTCTACTAAAGCAATTTTATAGCATTTTTTTTGCCTCCATCAGGATTATCATCAGGTCCACCTATATGAATACCAAAAAATAAATAAAAGAAAAGTGATATAGATAAGACTATACAAAATTGCCATCAACAACTAAATACACAACTACCACTAGACTTGCCTTCACTTTCTGTTTCCCCACCCTCTCCTCACCTTTCATCTAAGACTACTATGAATTTTACTGCAACACTAATGCACTAATGCCCAGTTTCTTGCTCCTTGATAGCCTGAGGATGAATTACAGCTGTGCTGATTTTAAAAGGCTCACATCTGATAACCTAGCTAAAGTAGAGATGCAAAATAAACAAATAAAGGTGAAAATAAGTATAAATAAATCATTTAACCTAAAGAAATAATAAAATTAGTAGGTTCTTCAATTATTTCCTTCATATTCTTTAACAACATGACAGATGGCTGAAAATCTGCAAGCTATTATTGACTAACATGCAGAATAAAAATCTAGTTTAACTTGAAGCAGGGAGGTGAATAAGCAACACTTTATTTAAGAAATCATCTTGCTATATTTAATCAGAATTGGATGGAAATTGTGATACAAGGTAGTTTTCCTTGGGCGTTTTTCCCACTTCAAGAAGGAAACTTCTCTTCCTCTTTATATTTCCTTTTGTTCCTCTTTCATTCCCTAGATCTTTCCTTTTCTCCCTTTTAAAACAAAATGATGTGCTCTACTATCACTAAAATAATAAATGCCCTTTAGACAATATTTAAGAACAAAGGAAAGTCCTATGTATCACTTTATCTTATCAATTATCAATTATATTTACATACTTACATGATTCTCTCCCCAGAATGTAAGTTCCTTCTGCCAGAAACAAAAACTTTGAGGCTCCAATGCCTTATACAGCAAGTGGCACATTTTAGGGTCTCAATATATGTTTCTTATTAAAGTACACATATCAAAAATGCCCTTACTGTCACCATTCAGAATTATATACTGTTATATTTTTCTGTATGTTTTTTTCAATTTTTTTATTCTATTATTCCTGGGTCTTTTTTCTAGGTTGGAAAATAATTCTCCTGAAAGGAATTTTGATAAGAGAGCCTATTGCTCAAAAAGCCCTCAAAGTCAAACAGGAGTCTCAGTGAAAATGAAGGCACTACAAAAGGGAGATATTCCAGAAAGTCAGAGAACCTAAACCATTTGCTAAAATTATGACACCTACTACTCTACTTGCTTGTGATATTGACCTTCTGTTGTTAAGATAAGAAATCAAGGTTTTTCACTATAAAAGAAAAGAGAAACAAGTATAAGATAAAAGAAGGTAAAGAAAAACTATGTAATAATACATACGAATTGGAAATATCAGTATGAGCTCAAAAGTTTTTTAGCTTTATTTTCTACTTTGTTCACTGAAGAGACCTAGAAACAATGACATTTCCATAGCAACAAGGACATTTTGTGCCCAGGTCTTGTATCCTAAACATTTTGCACTGAAGGAAATAAGAGGGCCTTAGACAAATGCTCATTCCAGGTCTGAGGCAAGGAAAATATAGAGTGAATCTGAGAAACTGTTTTTCACCAGAAAGCAATAGAAGTATTCAAAGACTAATGGGGTTGTAGTAGTTATTTATTGCTGCATAACACATTATTCCAAACATAGGTGCTTAAAAAAATAAACATTTACAAACTCACGGTTCTATGGGTCAGGAATTCTGAAGGTGGGTCCTCTGCTCAGGGTCTCTTACAAAGCCACAGTGATGTTGCCAGCCAGGCTGCCATCCTCTGGAGGCTCAAATGGAGAATGATCCACATTCAAGCTCACTCACACGCCTTTTGAAAGTATTCATTTCCTCATGGGTTTCAGTTCCTCAGTTCCTCACTGACTTTCCTTGATTCTTTGCTGTGTGAGCCTCCCCCAAGGTCAGCTTACAGTATGGCAGCCAACTTCATTGGCAGCTTACTCCATTAGAGTAAGCAAACGAGAGAAGTCAAGTAAGATGGAAGCCACAGGCTTTTGGTAACCTAATCTCAAATGTGATATAGCATCACATTTGCCCTATCCTATTTACTAGAAGTGAGTCACTAGGTCACTAGGTCCAGCCCACATGCAAGTGAGGGGATTACATAAGCTCATAAATACTGGGTAGCTGGGTCATGGGGAGCCCTTCTAGTGGCTGCCTACTGCAGGGAACATGCCAAAGGTCAAAGGAAGCAGCTTGAATGGACTCTGCCTGAATTTACCATTTAGAAAAATGTAAGTATCATTAAGAAGAATTATGCTGATTATGCAACATTTCATTGAAAAAAAAAAAATCCATGAGTCTATAGTGAATTTAAAAGGTGAGGAATAAAAGAGGACAATTATCTTTTTAAAAGAATGACAGCTAATAAATATCAAAGAGGTGATAAAATTTTTAAATCACCAGTTTTGCAAGCCTTCATTTTAATAAATGATTCAAGCAAGGATCATCTTTAGAACTAAAACCATTGGGTGAAATGTAGTTGTGTATCAGGGCAGTCACATTGTACCAAAATATTATCTAACAGATTAAATGTGAATTATAAAGAGCAAAAATATCCACCTTTTTCAGTAGAGATTCTGGTGGTCAGCACCTTAGCCAACCACTAATAATAATAGCCAACCATCTCCCCACATGGGAGGTCCCAGGTTCAGTTCCCGGTGCCTCCTGAAAAAACAAACAAACAAAAAATAAACCTACAAATGACAAGCAAAACAAATAAGAGAACCAACTCAGGGAAGCTGATGTGGCTCAGTGGTTGAGCGCCGACTTCCCACAGATGACCTCCCAGTTCAATCCCCGGGCCCAGTACCTCAAAAAAAAAAAAAAAAGATAGAGCCCTATTCGAGGTAAAACTAAAGAAAGACCAAATCAAAAAACCAAAATGCAATGAGCATGGCTTGATGGGACTGTGCATAAGAAAAATATTTGCATAAGTCTCTGGGAGATGTCATTCAAAGAGGTCACAGATGCATACTACTAGGACAGAAGATAGAGTTTATTGAAGGAAAAGTTTAAGGCAGGGAAAGAGAGTGCATGTACTCCCTGTACCTCTTATATCTCACAATTTAGGGCAAGGGTTCTTAACAAGGGGTCTATGTGCTTGAATTGAAATTCTAAAAAGCATTATTCTTGTGGTGATGTGTTGGTGTGGGTGTGATATATTTATTAAATCATAAATAATATAGTGTGGACTTAGTAAGGGGTCTGTGGTTTTCACCTGACTAGCAAAGGAGTCTATGGAACAAAAAAGGTTAAGAACCCCTGATTTAGGGTGTACATAGATGAGCTCTAAATGCCTGGTTAATATCCTGGTAAAGAGGTTCTCTTCCACCTTGAGAAGGGCTTCCAAGACCATCCAGGATTTATCTCTCATCAGGGGACAGATGAAGAAAATTTGAAATGAATCAGATATTAAAATTGTTGAAATATGTAAATTTTCTTAAGTGTGATAATGGTTTTATGGATATATATGTGTGTGTGTTAGTGTGAGTGTGTGTGTGTGGTGTGTGTGTGTGTGTGTATATATATATATATATATATATATATATGTTCTTTATTCTTAGTAGATGCATGCTGAAGTAGCCATAGATAAAGTGTCATGATATCTGCAACTCATTTTCAAATAGCTTCAAAAGAAAAATTTCTGTGTGGAGAAAGAGATATCAAATGTGGCAAAACACTGCCAATTGCTGAATCCCTGTGAATGAAATGTAAAGGTTCATTGTTTTGGCCCTAAAACTTCATAGTTTTGAAATTTTCAAAATAAAAAGCTGGGAGAAAGTAAAGATTGTCTTAATTCTTAAGAAAAGTAGGTGTACTTACATACAATACAAAAACATGTTTTCTAGTTCTTTTCTAATTTAAAAAATCAGTCATCTAAATTGCCTCAGAATCTAGATTATTGGGTGGCCGCAAATGACTGACCATTGGAAGTCAAACTAAATAATTCAAGACAAGTTTGTTCCTAGAACACTGAATTGAGTACATGGAAAATAACATGCTCATGGAAAAAATTTATCTGGGTCATTTTGAATGTCTTTTTGTTTTTAATTTGAATTTTATCTATTATACATAGTTGGCATATTGACAATTATGGCCTAGACTATGACATTGTTCCAGCACCATATGAAACAAAATCCACTGCCATTTAAAAGTATTTCTCAACTATAATTGTGTTTATTATTCTAATAAAGTATTCCTTACATTCTACTTATTGCCAAGTCATCACTTGTAAACCAAGCTTTTTTTAAAAAAACAACATAAGATAGTGTTCCAAGAAACAAGGTAAGTGAATAAAAGAAGGATGTTTTGCTTGCTGCCATTCCCTGGCTTCCCATGAATATTTCTTTGTACCTGTGATTAAAGTATATTTTATTGTCCTGTCTGACTTCTCTACCATGACATTCTTTTCCCTAACGTCCAATAAACATCAACTTCAGTTGAATATTTGAACTGCCTAAGTAATAAAAATCATATTTCCCCCCTCCTTTCTCTGATATTCACATATGATTCTCAACTACTCTAAATCTTAAAACAGTGCTCAACACTGAGGCTGGAAGGAAAGGCTTATTAGAATCAAAATTTAATTAATTATACAGATGAAGTTCGGTATGGTAGTTTTAGATACTGAGCAAGAACCCTACATTTATTTCTTTACTGTGAGAATTTTAATAAACTTAAAAGCCTGGGTTCCAGGAAAAGGGAAATAGCTAAACAGTTCATCAGTACAGCCTTCAGAGAATAGCAGTGCAACTTCTCTGTTGATTCAAATAGAAAATATGGATTTGTTTTAGACCATTTTAATACATGAAAATGATTTTAATCAACATAATAGTTTAAAATAAACTACAGAATTTAAAAAAGAAAATTTTCCATTAAAATAAGAAAATAGATTTTGGTATTACAGAGACCCGTTTTGACTATATGTTTGACACTAACTCTTCAAGCTTATGTAGATTATTTAACATCTGTACTTGAGTTTCTGAATCTGTAAAATGTGTAGCATTTTCATTGTGCTATTGGGAAGAATAAATGAACAATTGTATATAAACTTGTTAGTACAGAACAAATGCTAGTTGTCTACCAAACTGTTTTTCAAAATTGGTCTGCCAACACTATCTTTCTTTTACAAAGATAGTATATTAATAATTGTGGTAAAAAATCTATTTCCCAAGCACTTCTAAAATTATGTTTGACTTCCAAACACAAGTCTGGTCACAACCACTATGGGTCTGACTTTATTAAAAAAAAAAAAAAAAAAAAAACAAAGACTAAAATAAAGGGTTTGATTGAGATGATTTTTTTTAAGTCATAGAATTCTAATAGTGTTTATTTTTTTTTCTAGATATGATTCTCTCTGCTTAAATATAATGCACATTAATATATAGTTCGTATAAATCTAGGACAGTATTAATCAGATTAAAGTTCAAGCATTTTAAAATTATTCCCCAGAGAGATAGCTGATTATAACACAATTAAAGGGAGACAGGAACAAGAATATCAACCTTGACAAAGTGCATTTTGGGAAAAATGAAGAAACTACTTCCACAGTCTAATCTAACCAGGGTTGCTCCTCACAGATAAGTCAAGCAAAAGGATTGCAAGAAGCACTGAACCTTCTGTTTCCATCACATTAATCAAGGTCTCAGATTACTGTATGCAGAACATCCTTAAATTTCACATCCAATTTTTCTCATTATAGATGTGACCCCATTCCTTGAAAGAAGCCTCTTAAAATAGATCACAGTTCTTGAGGTGGTCTGCCGGGCTTTATTTCATTTCATCACAGTGTCGCAGTGTTCAAACAGTGCACAGAATCACCACTGTTATAAACTTGATATGCGAGGTGTGACCCTAATATCGCCTAACTACTCACCTTTCTACTTCCCGTAACATCGATTATCTCTTTAATCTATGACTTAAGATTGTTTTTTGATGACGGAGTTAAAAGCAAATTCAACTCAGAAATGGTTGAGAGATGCAGAAAGAAGAGAATGAAATTTAAAATGTGCCCTTTAATGCTGTTTGTCTAATCTTCCTAAAGAATATGGGAGCTCTAATATCCATAGCATGAGCTTATGACCTAAACAAGACAGATCAGTGAGGAGTTTTAACTGCCTCACAGCTGTACTCTCAAAGGCACATGCAAAAGGAAGAAAGGAGAGCAGTGCTTTGAAAGTATGCATTTCTCCTTAAAGATACAGCCCCCTTTGCATTATTTTCCACTTCCTCTGAAGAAAGAGGTGGGGGAATGACACATTAAAGTATTGCTTAAAATTTATACCCATAAATTTGCCAATTTGGATTGCTGCTTTCTTCCCAAGGGCATTTAACAATTTACTTTTTACATTGGCCACGTGCTGAATAGGATCCTAGCTTCCATGAAAAGGATCTGTTCAGGCTGAGAGAATATGAGTATGTGGCGCCCCTCAGTGGCCATTGAGAATATCAGCACAGTTTCGGGCTAGAGGGGAAAAGTGATACTTTGAATTATTGCCAGCAAGAGTCTATTTTTTTTTTTCAACACCTGGTAACAGCTAGTGTGTACGTAAAGTTGAGACGAAGAACAGATAGATGTCAAATCCAGGAGGACTTTCCTTGTACGGAATATCGAATTCAAGTAACGAAAGCACCAAAATAAAGTTTCCCAGAACTTCTGAAGCTTAAAAAATGTGTCTAGACTTAGGGGAGAAGAGATGGCAAGAAAGAAGATTGAAGCAAGACTTCACCTCTTACAGTATTTCATTAGTAGCAAAATACTGTAACACCAGGGAAAAGGTTAATATTAGAATATTCCAAGCCTGACAAATAATTTGGAAGGGGAACTGACGCAATAAAAAAGCTTTTAATATTTAGAATATATTCCAGCTGAGAGTCTTCAGTATCAGTAACTCCCAGAGGTTCCGGCAGACATGTCAACTTTTACATGCTAAGATTTTGCCCTTGGAGATTCACAGCATCAGCACTTCTGGGCCTTGGTCCAGGTTTCAACCGTGTCCCACATACAACATTGCCTTTGTTCTCTTGAGGGTTAAACCTTCCCTGTAGCCTATAATTCAGAGCAGTGGTGCAGTGGTTATGTTCCCACCCATTCTTGGTCATAGTTTCTAAGGAGGGAAAATGCTTTGGAACAAAGTTGGAAAGGTGTATCTGTCTTCCAAATGTATAAACCTCTATATTTGCCAGAGCCAGTCAGACCACAGGCACTATGTAGAGACAATTCACAAAGCACACCAAGCATGAAGTAACGGCTCAGGTAAGAGCTGGG
>PVKH010047923.1:0-10250 GCA_004027955.1 Chaetophractus vellerosus | reverse complement strand
AAGTTTCTTCATCTGTACCTCATGAATACAAGGCCCTTTGAAAGCCTGAGAAGAAAAAATATGCATGCTGTGTGATTTTGACAAGGATTGACTGTTGTCTATGCACACCAAGCCACGATGGAAAAGCACTAGATTCGTCCTTAGAATACTGTGCTGGTCACGGAAAATAAAATGTGGCCTGAGGATGCTAATGCCTGCCACCTGCTGTATCACCTAGGAATGCTTCCTGCTGCAAGAAAATGCAGTTTAGAGGTGCTTTAAAAATTGGAGGGTTATTTTTCTCACAATAAGAATTCCAAAAGTAGACAATATGGATGTCATGTACCCAGGCTCTTTCACTCCTCCAACTTTAAAATTTGGGATTTTGTCCACAAAATATTTTATTTATGATAGCAAAAAGGCCTCCAGGCGTCGCATTTGAGTTCCAGACAGAAGGAAGGGGGAGGAGCAAAAGGCCTGGCCCTTCTGAGGCTTTGCTGAGGATGGCTGTCCTTTTCTGAATAAAAAGGACAGCGTTTCCCTATAGCTGTTTAGCCAAAACTGAGCCATCTTCCCTGCTTCAGCCCCACCCTATTACAGCAACCAAAGGAAATAGATATCCATGAGTGGTTTAGACCAATCATAATTCATCAACCGGGGTAAGGGCCTAACCTCCTTGAGATCACAGAATGGTTCTTTAGGAGGCAACAAGACATGGATGGGAAGTAATATATCTTCCATACCTACCTTCTTTACCTTGTTGAAGTTGGGGTAATCTGAAGGTCAATGAGAAAAGAACTCATTTTCTATGAAAGTCGCTTAAATTTCTATGTCAGATTTTTCCCATTACAATTGCAATTAAGGCCCCCAAATTGAATCTCTAATGGTAATTTACCTTAAGTTATCTATGAAAATAGAATGACATTTGCAAAGGGAAATAGTGTAGCTGACAGATAGCTGGGAGTGATGGGGCTACCCAGAGTGAGATAAGATGGTCTGAGGAAGAAAATTGCAGAAAGGGGAGTAAGTAGAGTCAATATAGGTGGATGCCAGAGAACATTCACTTCTAAAGGGAGTGGAGAGTTATATACCCTACAGATGTTGACTTATAACCCCTTCAGGAAGGAGGGGCAAAAATTATACAGCGCAAAATATTTGGAACTGACATTGCCTCAGCAAGGTGTCACAATATTTTCAAAGAAGGCAAAATATGGCTACTGATATACCTGCTCAGTATATTACAGCTAAACCAATCGTATTTTGCTGACAGTGAATCTCTTTTAAAATCTAACTGTAACTTTATATGTGAAGTCAATGAGTTTTAGAATTTGAATTGTGAGCTTTCAGAAACCCCATATGTATTATTTTTCATTACATTAAGTTGTATGTAGAAAGATATAGGGATTTTTATAATGCTAGGTAAGTGCAGTCTTGCTTTTTGATGGAGTTTCAACAATAGAAGTAGTTTATTACACCCTTGAGCTACATCCCTATCTGATATGGCACGGTAATGAGATTTTTAATACTTATTAACCTCATGAATTTTGCAAACTGATAAAATTGAAAGAAGGAACATCCATTGCATCACTGAGACTTTATTCAACGACTCTGTGTCTAATATGTTAAGGATATTACTGTTGCCTTCTTTTTAAAGCTTAAAGAATAATTTTGAGCTATTTCTCTTGGTTTTTTTTTAACACAAATCCTTCTGACTATAAAGTTTCTTTCTTTGCATCCAGCTTGGATATAAGTCTTAAAACAAAGCCTGGTTTAAGTTCTCTAAGCTAGAAATATACTTCACTTTTTCCATGACTAATAAATTCTTAGCTGGTACCTAAATGATGCTTTTAAAAAACACTCTTTGTATAAAATAACTGATCCCTTTTCCCCATATCCCAATAAACTATCTTAAAATTAAGGAAGCAGACTTAAATAATACCTGACATTTGAGTGCTTGACTACATGCCAAGCACCATGCTAAGTGATTTACATAAGCCAAATGCTCACAACAATCCTACAATGTAGGTTTTTTTGTTTTTTTGTTTGTTTGTTTGATTTTGTTTTGGATGTAGGTAGTTGTAACTCCTAAGCCTCAATTTCAGTATTTGTAAAATGGAGATTTGTAATTTGACCAAAATCACATAGCAGTAGATAATAAGTGACAGAGCAGCCTTTCCAAAGGTTCAGCTTTCCCAAACTCATCAATCACTTTGCATTCATGTCATAGAGAGAAGACCCATCATCCCATCTACTTCTTCCTATAAACTTAGAACTTTGCTTCTTAGGTTCCAGAGTTACAACCAGGATACCAAAATGTGGGTAAGCAATGGGAACAAGTATTAATTAATTTGGCCTGAGAGAAGAAGGAAAGATTCACAGGGTTGGCCATGCTTAAAGGGCTTTAAAATTAGTGAATTGTTTGTCCATCTTTATTTTTTCATATGGCTTCAAGTTACTGTCTAGTGTCCTTTCCTTTCATCTTAAAGAACTCCCTTTAGCATTATTTGTAGGGCAGGTCTAGTGCTAAGAAACTCAGCTTTTGTTTATCTGAGACAGAATTTCAGTTTGAAGTGATGAAAAAGTCTTGATAATAGATGATGGTGATGGTAGCACAATGTTGTGAATGTAATTAATGCCACTTAAAAATAATAAAATAATAAATAAATAGCCAAAAAAGATCTGCTCATGACCTTTTCCCACTTTTCTAATGAAGTGTTAGCCTTTTTCTTATGGACTTTTAGAGCTTTCTCTACATGGAGATGCACAATATTTTTCCAGTTTGTCACTTGACTTTTGTGTTCATGCCATTTTTTATTATACAAAAAAATTAAATTAATGTGTGTTCTCAAAAGTATAAGTAAATTGATTAGTAGTTGTCCTGAAAGATTCTCCATGATCCCTAGGCTATTGTAAGCCTGGCTGTGAGAACTGTTTACACTTTTTGTCCCAGCAAGTCTGATTTACATAGAACAGCACTATCCAATAGAACTTTCTTTGATAATGAAAATGCTCTACATCTGCACCAGGCACATATGACTATTGATCACTTGAAATGTGGCTAATGTAATGGAGGAACTGAATTTTTAATTGTAATTAATATTAATTTTCATGTAAATAGCAACCTGTGGCTAGTGGCTCCCATATTGGCCAACTCATATCAAGAGTTTTAAAAATATGGCCAGTTTGCATTCCGTGGACTTTGGACCAAAGGTTAGATAGAGAGAAGAGCACTTGAGTGGGGAGTGATGGATATGGAAGGCAGAAATGAGAATATTCCATATGCTAACAATTCAGATTTTTTACTGTGGAGGCAGTAGCAACTAGTGAAGAATATTTAGCCTTATTCATTTAGGGATTCCTTTATAATCCTTCTGATTAAATATATATATTTTACCAAGAACTTTGTTTAAACAAGATTTTTGAGTGGATGTTTCATTTATTCAACTGTTGTTTTTTTTTATCAGAGGAGAGCATCTCTTTCATCTATTCCACACAAGAAGAGTAGTTCTGTGGCCTTCACTAGAACAGAACATGGTAGGTAAGTGGAGAGTTCTAAGAGACCCTTTCATTCCATAACTAGTGTGAATTATGATGCAATCTTCCCCTTTCCCTCTATTTCTTCCCCTCGGGCCTACCCAGAAGAAGCAGGAGGCTCAACATGTCCCAAAAAGGATCAGGCAGAATGTTGTGGACATAAAAGGATGCCCATCATTACTCAATCCTGAGCACCACAAGGCTGACTCCCTCCACTTTCATTTTTCCACAGTTCTTCTATTCCTTTATGATCTCCATACACTGGTTTCCCGTGGCTTGCAAATTTGGGATGTGGCTATTTCAGAAAAAACAATAGGGGTCCTGACCATGAGCAGGAAACACTGACAGGACACAATGAACTTGGCCTGGAGTCAGGCAGGGAAGAATACTTTGATGGTGGCTCCCACAAACACTCAACAGGCTGCACACTGAGAGCTATTGCTGTTCTGGCTGCCTTGGAGCTCCCAACTCCCAGTCCTGCATTTTGCTTAGGGCTGGTCTTTCTGCAGCCTCCATACTGGTCCCTCAAGGACTGCCAGCTTGCTCACCATTGTGTCATTCAAGCTCTTAGCACATGGTGCTAAAGAAAAATGCTATGAGTAGTGAAAAGCTTACTTTCATAAAGTATTGAAAGAAAGGAACCATGACTCTCTAGCCCATGAAGACGTGACATCACCCTGCCTTTTAGGATTCCCTTGTACATAAGAAATATTTAAGGATGAGTATCAGAGACATGTCCTCTATTACCCTAGCCTCCAAGCAAACCTCCCGTTCCCTAAGTCCTCCTCTGTTACAATCTCAGCAGCTGTTGGCTATGAATGTGACTGCCCATCCCAGTTGCTTAGTCACCTCTAATATTAAGTTCTTAATAACTTCCTGGTACAAGTACTGGATCATCCGAAAAGAAATAGACTACTCTTGTTTTACAGCCCCCTGCAGAATCAGCCTGACTGCACAAGGTTAGAGATTAATGGGTAGAATATTCATTTCCTATAGCAGATATTCATAAACAAAACCTCTCAGAGGATGCATGTGGGATTTTTAGAGAACTATTTGGAATACTTTGTGGAACTTCAGTTTACACTAAAGCCAAGCTGGTGGGGAGAAATTAAATATTTGAGGCTGCACTGAAACCCAAAATCTTTGGAGGGTGATACATAAACTTACAATGGTTTTTTTTTTTAATGTTTGGTTTAATTGTGAATAATGACTAGGTAGCACTGTAATTTGGGGTACAGGAGAAAGAAGCTTTAGTTCAGAATCAGATCTATAATGAAATATCTCCATATCCCTGTTCTGCTCAAACACTGAAACAGGCGGTCAGAAAAAATGTAGAAGCCCTGAGTGAGATAATGGGATTTCTCTTAATTTCATTTGCTGTGGAGAATGCTGGCCTATTTAATACATCCATGCGGAGTTGCTGTTTATATTTTGGTTTCTAATTAGCACAGTCATTTCAGAAGCCTCTAGCTGACTTCCCCTTCCATATAAATCTAATTTGGCCTTGAGGAGGGTTATTAGAGCAGCACAAGGAGCACAAACAAAGGGAAATGTCTGCCAAACAGCAGGCTGGCTTAATGCATCTGGGGCGAGCACAGGGGCCAGCAGCCAGACTGGTGTGGGGTGCTGCGGAGATCAGGAGGGGCAGTGCCTGGAAGACAAATCAACCAACCATCCCCCGCCTACCCTACCCCAAGCCCGTCCACCCCAGCCTGTGTTGTTTGGTTAAGGCAATTTCACAATAAAAAGGGGATGATATTGAGGGGATGTGAAAGCTATAAAGAAAAGATTTAAAATTGATTTGGAAAGTTTCTAAACTAGGCCATAGAATAGATGGTCTGTATTGAAATAAATGCTTAGTCTTCTCCTAAAACTCCTTGTAAAGAGTGACATTTCAATTTTCCCTGGCTTTGGGGAGCTTGATTTTTTTCACAGCTCTACAACTCAGTCTTTGAGAAGCACCTTCTAGCTGTGATAATAAAGTATACTGAGTGGGGATATGGACAACATTGATAAAGAGGCACTAATCCTTATTCTCTGTGAAAAATGGTCTGAAAGCAGATTCTATCCCAAAGGGGAAGAAAGAAGAATGCTAAACATGACTCGCAGTGACCTGTTTTTCACTGAGCAATCAGAGCTCAAATACATTTTGACTAAAATGTCGTTCATGGGGAAGAGCAAGGGACTTAAACTTTTTAAGTGCTACCTCAGAGTTTTGTGATAACTCTAAAGGAGAGAGATAAAGTTATTTTGAGGAGATTTAAGGGGTCTAAGAAGATTGATTGAGCAGGTCCTCTACAGGATCTACATTTGTAGTTGGCTATTTATCTTAACTGGTTTCTGAATCCTTCTTTATAAAGTTGGTAGAAGCAGCTTTCAAGGGCTCAGCAGGCCTTGTTCATAAAGGTCTATGGGAGCTTGATGAGCATAACTTGTTGTAAAACTTTCCCCTGCTGTGAGGAGCAGAATGCTAAGGATCTGAATCTGTTCTTTACCCAGAACAGTGAAAATTACAGCTCCCCATAGAACACACTGAAATGTCCCTTGGATTAAACTTTGAAGAATGCATGTATATCACACTCTGCATATTCCATTTAAGTACATGTCTATCAACAACTTATTATATTGTGACATTGTTAGGTGTTGCAAGCACATGAGCTTCACATACCCCTGTCTGAGAAAAGGAGAAATCAAATAGATAAATAAATTGATTGATTGACTGATTGATTAAAAGAAGCTTTGCAACCCTTAGGAATTTTTTGGTGTGTCTGTCATGGGTGTGGGTAGGAGGGGATGAGGGAGAATAGATAGATGGAAGCATCTGATCTAGCTACTTCAGAAGAGGGGTAGACATAGATTTCAGGTGGAAGAAATGGGAATATACCCAAGAGCCTTTGTCCAAGAAGCTAGTAAACTAAAGGAACTCTTCCGAGAATTAAAAAAACTCTTCTTCTTTTGATTTATTTACTCTTTCTACCACACACTGGTCCAGAAAGAGTTTGCTTTAACCTCATTACCCAACTACCTGTGAGATTAGACAAGTTGCATCACTACTTCTGTTTCTTCATCTGTCAAAAATTGATTAGAATTGCCTAAGGGAGCAGGGGTTCCTCTGGAGATTTTTCTTTTCCACCTGATCTCTGCTACAGTTTGAAATTTCTCAGGGGGCAGTCCTAGGCTCTCATCTATTTGCATCCCACTCATCTCCTTAGAAGATCTCTTCCATGGCCACAACTTCAAATCCCATCTACTGGCCACATGTTAAGCTTTGAGATGTCTATAAGATGTGCCTACAGAAATGTCAACCAGGTGGTTAAGGTCTAGCTGTCAGAAGAGCTCTGGTATAAGAACAATACATGTAAAATATGACTCACGATCTGCTCTGCCAGCCCTTAGAGTCAAAACCCATGAACCTAGTCCCCCTCTAGATTCCCAGGCTCAGCAAGAGGCAGTACCAGCCATCCTTGCTCATGCCAGGAACCTCTACACTTGCTCCTCAGAGGAAGTCTTGACAGTGTTCCCAAATTTCTCTTTCTTGTCTGCCTGCCCTCTGTCTCCACCATCCCTACTCCCACCCTGCTGATCCAGGACACAACTCCCATCTGGACCCCTGCAGTGCGTTCCAAATATGTCATTTCCCAACCCATTCTCCACACACAACCAGAGTGGTCTTCTTGGTATGTACATGGCTCAGCACTCCTTTGTTTTAAGACTTGCAATGCCTACCTGTGTGTCTTAGCCATTTGGGCCTTTACCCTAATTTGCCCTCTGTAGCCAACCTGATTTGGTCCCACCTACCCCTCCTTTTCCCTTGGTTCCATGTTCTCCCTTCACAGTGGCTTTCTTTCAACTCTACCAATGAGCAACACTCCTTTCCACATTGTGCTGTTGCTTCTGTCTAAAAGGGTCTTCCCATTTACCCTCTTCTTGTCCTTTTCATTAATGAAACAGAGCCCAGAACATAGTAGTTGCTCAAAAAAAAATCTGTTTTAGGGACTTTTGACAAATAGCAGTCTCTGGTCTCCTGGCACTTACTTTCTAATGGGAGAAGATAGATAATAAAATACATCCATCACAGTATAATCAATGCCGGTGATGAGAGGGTTGGATTAAAGATATAGTTTGAAAGTAGTGCTCACAAGATTTATTGAAAGATTGGATAAGGTCTGTGAGCTTCCTAACCATCCTTCAGAAACAGAGTTTATATAAATTCTTCAGATACCTTATTGGCTGCCTTTTCCCATGGCCAACTCAGGTTTCCCTATTTACATAGACCCCTACCTTGTGCTTACCCTTCATCGTACCTGTCATCACTGTAATTAAACAGGAATTATTCTTATGATGAACTTATTCCCCAGGCTAAGTCCTATACTGTCTGTCTTGCTCATTACTCTAGTTTGAGCACAGATCCTAGCCCCTGAGGCACTCATCAAATATTTTGGGTTAAACTGCAGTTGACTTCACTGTATTGAACCCTATCTGCCCAGTCATATACAGGTATACCTTTTAGAATTATTTTGTCATACCAATATTAAAACAGAGGTTTTAACTCTGACAAGAGTTTTGATTATTATAGAAGTGCTCCTTCTTTGTTGGCAGCTCTTGGAGGTGAAAATAGGGGAATCCATGATTGTTAGACCATCTAGAGTAATCAAACCTTTCAAACATTGAGCCAATACTTACATCCACCAAGCTGTATCCACATTTCATTAGAATCCATTAGAATCCATTATATAAGCACTTAAAAATATGTACTGATATTAAGAGGCTAAAAGTTTCTAACATGAATATTTCAGTTGCTCAGTTTATTAAGCACCAGACCCTCTGGTTCAACCAACTAAACCCGAAAACTAAACTCTAAATCATCTGCTACCTACAGTGCAGTTGCTGATAGCAAGCAGCAGGCTATGGCATAAAGATGGTACCTCCATGCACTGCCCCAGAATCAATTTTTAGAAGCGGCCAAAAGAGGGAGTGGGGGCAGTAGTCTTATCCAGTACCAAGCGAAATGAGTTAGGGATCAAGAAACCTTGATCTGAGCTTTAGCTCATTAAAACTAGAAGTAGGTTACTTGGACAAGTTAACCACATTTCTTCTTTCCCACTCATTAAAATAAGTGAGTTGGACGAGATGACCTCTTTAACCACTCAGATCATTCCAAGCAGATCAACCAAGGCTAAGACAAAGATAAACATTGAGACTTCTCAAATCATAGGATCAACCATACAGTGAAACTTACTGGTCCTGCCATTGTTTCCTTAAAGTTCTAACTAACCACTTTTATTCTTTAAATGCCACTTTAAGAGGTAGGACTTTATATCTGACTCCCAATTTCTGGTTGAACCACATCATGATGTCAGAGGCTCAGAATTGGAACCATTTACTAGCTATCCCTCCAACATTCATTAAATCCTGTAGCCATGGCATAGGGGTAATTCAAAACACTATTTCAGAATTGAAATCACAGTCTAACTGCTGCACTCCCTAAAATAATTGACTTTGCTGACAGACTCTTTATAGCACAAAATCTCAGTATTCCCTTGTATGACTGGGTAGTTTATTCCATCTCTATGTTTTGTCAGACTGACTCCAGTAAATACTGAAATCTTCCAGTTATCTCTGTAATGTTCTACTAGGAAACCAATTAAATTATCCTATCACAGTTTAACAATAATAAGTTTTGCTGGACCTCCAAAAACCATCAACAGAAAAAATATATAGCTATAAAGAATGGTCTTGGAGAATATTACTTACTGGTCTGGACTGGACTTAAATTCATTCTTTTTAGATAATGAGAAGGGCTAGATGAAAGCCAAAAGCAAATAAAGTGATGTGATATCTGAAGACGGTATATGAAGGCAGTGTGAGGTAATGGCTAATACCTTTAGCATCTGCTAATGCGCCCGTCACTGTTCTGTAAAGTATTGCTCACATAGGCAATGCTCCCTTCACCTGCTTTTAGTTGGAGCTGAGACAGTCCTGGAAAACTGCCATAGTTTAATTTCATAATTTTTACTATCCCTGAACATTCTGATCTTTAACATGTTAACAGTAAATTACAGTCTAAACAATACTTAAATTCAAAATCTTCCATTGATTTTCATGAAATCCTGTGAGTCAGGGAACTTTAGTATTAAAAGGGTTAGGAGATTTGCAAAAGGTAGCACAGCCAGGACAAAAACCTGAATATTCCAGTCCTACACCCCATGTTTTAGGTGCAAATAAATGCATACATATATAGGTATACACATATACCCATTCTCATTTAATCATCATAACTCTAATAGTTCTAACTCTTTAATAACAATATGAAATTCTATAGAATAGTTACAATGTGATTCATTAACCATTTCTCTGTTGGTGGACATTTAGGTTGATTCATTTTTTTTTTGCCATGCTATAGTGAACCATTTTCTCACTCATGTATCTTTATATCCATATATGAGTATTTCTATAGAATTAATTCCTAGAACTAGAATTACTGGTCAAAAATATATATTTTTTTAATTTTTAAAGATTAGCAAAATTTGCTAGTATGTTTTATTGAGGAGTTTTATATCTCTCATCAAAAGTGAGACTGGCCTAGAGTTTTCTTTATGTGCTAAAATTGTCCTAGTCAGTAAAAAGATCATGCCAGACCTATTAAATGTGTTGAGAAACATTCCATCTTATTCTGGAAATATTTAAATAACATAAAAAGTATTTGTTCCTTGAAAGTTCTTTAAAACTGGTCACTG
>PVKH010047922.1:0-10247 GCA_004027955.1 Chaetophractus vellerosus | reverse complement strand
TAAAATGTCTTATTCCATCTCTATTTAAGATGTTCCTTGAAGGTAGGACCTTTTGAAGAAAAATAAATCCATTTCCCTTATAGGTATAGGCAGTGGCCCAAGCCAGGGCAAGTAACAGAAAGTGAGCCATAAATGCTGCAATCATGTATGTGCAGGAAAGCAAAGAAGCATCCTCTCCACCACACACTTTGCTACACCCAACATAACTACCAGGGAACTCGAATGTCCCTACCAATCAAGGGCATACCCGAAAGCCAGAGACTTAATATTTTTAGATGACTGATTTAGAATCCAGAGTCTGAGAACCATAAATTTGCCCCGAGGTGATGTGCCCTCACCTCTCTCCCAGGGAAACCCTGACCTGCTCTGGCTGCCAGAGGCTACAAGGTTTCTGTTCTCCTGTTGCCACATGGGAGGGAAAGATTAAGAGTACCTGTCCTACAGGTAGCAAGAAGCAATCTCCCATCTTAGCCAAGGCAGAATCCCCTCTCACATTTTGCTCAAGCCTACTTCTGAGCCACGTGAGTGAACTGTGATCATTTATTCTACAATGGACCTGACTATCTCAACTTGAGCCACCAAAGTCTCTCCACACACCCCAAAACCCATGGCCCCTGCTTCTTTCCATTTTTCTCTCTCTCTCTTCCTCCTCATTCCTTGGTCTCCCCAGTATTCTCATATGTTTGCTGCCATCTCTATGCTGATAATCCCCAAATTTATCTCCAGTTCATACCACACTCCAAGCGTGCATCCAGCTACCTTTTCCATTGGAAGGTCTTCCAGGCACCCCAAACTCTTAACATGCCCAAACTCATAATCCACTCCTACTTCCACTCCTGTGCTATGCCTATGGGGAGGGCATTACTAACATCCAGTCAACCAGTCAAGAAATCCAGCTCTCATTCTTGAGCTTTTCCCTCTCCCACTCTTTCCACCTTAAATCAATTGCTAAATCCTACTGCTTTTCTCTCCTTTGCCCATGGCCACCATCCATGCACAAGACTAACATCATCTTTTGCTTGAGAGCTTGGACAGCACCCTAACTGGTCTTTCTTCAGTTTTGCCCTTTTTCAACCCATGCTCAATACTGTAATCATAGCAAATTTACAAAAACAGAAATCTGATCATGTTCTGTCCCCACCTAATCATTACAATTACCAGGGGTTCTTAACCAGGGGTCCATGAGCTTGAATTGAAATAATAAATAAAAAAATTCTTGTGGGGATGAGTTGGTGCATGGGTGATATATTTATTAAAGAATACACAGTATTGTGTGGACTTAGTAAGGGGTCTGTGGTTTTCACCTGACTGGCAAATGGGTCTGTGGAACGTACCCCTGGATTAGACTATAACCCAATCTCCTTAATGGGACTCTACCTAAACATGCTAAACATTCATCCATCTCCCCAAATCTATCTCCAAGCACTTTGCTCAGCTTTTTCCTCCACATGAAACACTTCCTCCCAGCTTCTGCCCTCACCACTACCCCATGCACACTTATACACTCACATATACGAACACCTCCCTATCCCTGACTCAGCCTTTGGCATTTATCTTAAGTGTCACTCCCTCTGGGAAACCTATTGTGACTCCCTAAACTAGGATAAATATTCCCACCACAGTGGTTCTCAAAGTGTGGTTCTTAGACCAGCAGCATCAGCTTCATCTGGAAACATGTGAGAAATGCAACTGCTCAGCTTTCTCCCACCCCCCACCCCACTTCCCACCCAACATCTACTGAATTAGAAGTTTCCGTGCCCACTGAAGTTTGTGGACCATGTCCTACCAGGTGCTCCCAGAGCATCCTGCGCTTACTCCCCAGTGGTGGTTCTCAGCCTCGATCTCATTTTAGAATTACCTGTGGAGTTTCTTTAATGTGACAAAGCCTGGGTTTTATCCCACAGACTTCGATTTAATTAGCTGGAATGGAGTCCCTTCGGTTACTCCAGCATGCTAGCTCTGCCCTATCATGAGACTCACAGTTCGTCACTACAATTGCTTATTTGATTGTCCATCTCTCCCAATAGACTCAGCTCAGAGCACGCTAGGACCATGTCTTTCCTACCACCAAATCCCTGGGCTCTGTCTGGCAAGAGGCCCAGTTGATGTTATAGAAGGAATGATAAAGTGTGACTACATCTTCCTCAAGCTTTTCCACCTTTTATTTTTCTTTTAAGATTTTTCTTCAAAATATTTGTTTCCTTCTCAGGTCTGGGCTAGGGCAGGATTCAACATCACAGGGTTCTCAGTGCTTTCCCTCATGCCCCTCAGTCAGATTTCCCAGTAGAAAAGCAAGAATGATGTTCAAGGATCGGGTTTCTACTCTATATTTTTAAAAATCATTTTCAGTTCCTTAAAGACAACTGAAATGAGATGTCTTTTTATCTTTGGTGTTCAGAATTTTCAAATGGAAGCAAGACATTCATCAAGAAGCAATGCCTGCAGCTACTGATACAGAGTCACTTGCTGGAGGGCCAGCTCCCAACTCAATCTCAAATGGAAACCACCCCTTCCCATAGTGATTTTCATAAAGGGCATAACTGGTACTTATGTGCTAACGTTTATGTTCAAATTACATTTCAAATCTTACTTCCTAAAGTACACATTTAAGGATAGTTTGGGCATTTGTGTGAATTATTATTTTAATCTTCTTTTGACTGGGGGACTGTGAGTACTGATCATGAACTTACTTGTAAAGTTGTTGCAAAGACAGCATAATTTAAAAATAAAAATATTTTAAGTCCATCTTGAAAACCTTCAAAAATATTTGAAGAGGAACAAATCATCCTTGTGCAACCAGAATTGAGGCTGAATATAAAACAGCAAAATCTTTTGAACTGTAACAACAATACTGGAAGGAAAATTTCCTTTGTATATGTTAAAATGGTTGTTCTTTCTGGATTAAATATGCACAATGCCTCAGAGAGTTCTTTCTCCTTATTCTCTTTCTCTCTGCCCCCTTGATGAAAGAAAAAAACATATATATATATATATTTTTTTAACTTGAAATTTTAACACCCGAAATTACTCTCATTGCCAACTCTAATTTGGAAAAAACAGATGTTCTTCCTGCCTTATCTTTACTTATTCTGTAAGTACATTATTTGGGTGTTAAAAACAAAACACAAAAACACTGACAAAAACAACAGCAACCATTTGTCCTACCTATTAAAGAGACTGTAGTTGTAGCTGTAAGCATTGCCCCAGGATTATTTAAACATATACACCACAAGTGTAGCAAATTGATTTTGTTTTCATGCCTGACTCTCTGTGACTGCCCAGCTCCTTCAGAGCAGGACCATGCCTCATTATTTGGAGAACATCTGGTATTAGTGGATGATCAACAATTTTTGTTGGTAGTGGCTGACTCTTCAAGCAGATAAAAACGGTAGGCTGTGCAGTACTTGTTGGCTGTTAACCTCGGCTTAGAATAGGCGTTAAAAATCATTCCTTCATGGAGTCAGTGTAGCTCAGTGGTTGAGTGTGGGCCTCCCATGTATGAAGTCTCAGGTTCAATCCCCAGTACCTCAAAAAATTTTTAAAAATCACTCCCTTCCAATTCATATATTTTCCTTTTATATTTAAACATTTTTATTATTTAAACATTTCTTTTTAAAGCAATTGCATGGGCTGTTATTGGTAATGACCCAAATGTAATGAATACTGGCTTGGAAGGTCCGGGTTCTAGTTATGGCTTGGTCACTGGCAAGTATCCTGAATAAATAATTAATCCTTCTGAAGCTCAGTTTCTTCATTTGTAAAACTAAGAAAGTTGGATTGAGTGTCCTCTTAAGTTTCTCTCTCTGATTCATTTTTCAAAGATACCATAAACTTGACTTTTATCAGATAAATTGAAATGCTGTGTTTATATAAACAATGCATGCATATCATACATGTTTACTCACAGCGAATATTACCACTAAAACAAATTAAGGAAAAGGTTACAAATATGTGAAAAGTTTTATTTAGTAATTTATCCAACTGGAGAGAAATAACCAGAATAAACATAAAGGGGAAAACACCCCATTCCTCACTTACACACCCTTATATGGACACATTTTGTAACTCTGCATAACCTAAACACCTAGCCAAAAATATCCCAACCTACCAGTGAGATGCTTTTTCTAAATATACACTCACCCTGCAGCTATTAAACAAGGCAGGTTCTCTTCTGCTGTTCAACAATTTAAAGAGGCTTTTCCACACGCTCCAGGCATCTCCCCTTACATGATCTGCTATGTAAGACATGCAGAATGCTCCAAGAATTCTAATTTAAAAGCTGGATGGGACCTTAGAGATCATCAAGTATATAAGTAAGAAACACATAATTCACCTGATCTCCAGCTGAATTACAAATATCCACCTGGGACCTTCCAATTCACTTACCTCAACTTAAAGAGTAAACAGAAAAGCAGGATGTCCCAGCCTGTGCACCTTCAGTGTAGAGGGGTGAGAAACCTATTCTACTACCAAAAAGAAATATATTTTCAGAGAGGCAATGTTGCCAAAAAGGAAATGAGTTGTAAGTAGTGGCTACAATCCAGCTTTAAATAAAAATGCCATCGGGGACTGAAAGTTTGGCATAAATGTTTTCTAACAGACACAACACATACAGTGTTACTCAAGCATTTAAGGACTATTTAATTTTATTTTTGGTGGGGTTTCTGGTTCTCCAGGGCTGAGGGGAACTGTACCTGCACAGATGCCCAGGGCCACAGGGTGAGGCAGTGTGATGCTGACTGCACGCCTCACAGTTAGCTGTGTTTCTCCCCTTCTGGATTTTGGAGGCTTTCATTTCCTGGATCCTTGGCTGATCTCTGTGGGCCTCATTTATGTGTCTGAAGACAGCTGGTACGTCAGCTGGCAGCTGGCTGATGAAGCATGGCCTCCTCTGCATGTCTGGTAGTGGCCATGCTGTTGGCCAGGGTGACAGGAGACTGTGCTGTGTGTTTTTCATTATCTAGAAGGCTGGCCCTGTCTTTATACGGCAGGTACAGTGTTTAAAAGAGCAGCAAGTGCCTAACTTGTTACTTATTTATAAGTAACATGTAGAGAAAATATAGATAGTTCAAAACAGGTAGAATTTATACAATGTAAAAAGCTTGTGAAAGGAATTATCAGGACAGGTACATCACAGAATTGTGAACTATAACTGAAGAATCGTAAAATGGCTAACTAGAGAATTAAAGATTTGATTTGTGAGGTAAAAAAAAAAAAAAAAAAAAAAAGAGCAGCAAGAAAGACCAAGGCACAACAAGCAAACACTTTTAGAGCCTCTGCTTGTGCCATGCTTGCTATTGTCCCAGTGGCCAAAGCAAGTTGCACTGCCAAGGCCAGACTCAGTAGAGGAGGGACTACCCAAGGGCATAGTCACAGGGAAACACAGCTGCAGGCCATTACTGCCACAGGCTACCAGGGGAGAGGAAACTGAGATCAAAGAGGATAACAGACAACAGGCCTGATGCTTGAAGGAAATGAAGTAGCTACCTAAGTCAGGATGGATAAAGATGTGAAGACTACAGAAGCTGATTCTTACAAATAAAATCTATAACCCTCAAGAATAAGTGGGGATTTTGCAAAGTCCTTGAGAGGTCATAATTCATAAGGGAAATACTATTGGAGGTTTGGATTGCAAAGAGGGAATCATTTGGGATTTGGGTATTTCTTAAGTAGAAAGGGAGTGAAGATGAGAAAAAAGTGACTAAAAAAGAGACGAAAGATACAGTCTGTTGCAGTGGTCCTGTTTATAGATAATGCTTCAGTCTCAGGTTCCTAAGGGAGAAATGCCCGAGATTAGCCCCAACCCCTGTCTTCTGACCCAATCCCAATGTGGAGAGGAATGTGTGGGGTTTTTCTTTATGTGAAAAAGTAACTTACCAGTTTTACTTTCCTTTGCCCTTCTCATTTGTTCCATAAATAGCTGCTTTGACTTGGACACTTCAGTTTTCCTCCCTGGCTTGCTAGAAAAGTCTTTGCCCAGATTCATACTCCCAAGATTCTCTCTAGGATGAGCTGTGAGGTCCATCTGCTTTCCTTTGTCTAAAGTGTTTTTACTCCCTCTTTAAACATAAATTTACCTACAAACTGATTTCTGTGGCTATGGTATCACTATGCTTTCAAGCAGAAGTAGTATAGCATTTTAATTCTTCTAATGTCTGAAGTCTTCAATATTATATCACATGACAAATCTACAGACCACCTTAAGTCTTTCCTGGAGAACCTATTAGTATGTTAATTGCTTTGGAATGGCATAGATGTTGCAGCCCTCAAGTACTACATCACCTACATGCAATTATGAAATGGAGACCTGGAAGAATTTATTTTAATGATCACACTTTAAGATTGAGAATTTCTTGCAATTTTTGTGAGACTGACATGACAATATAGAAAGTGACTGAATTATCAAATTATTATGAGGGATGAGAGAAGATTCCCATTTCCTTAGAAAATGGTAATGAACTGAATATATACTCCTCCAATTCCTGTCCAAGAATTTCAAAGCAATGTTTCCTCTAATGCTTAAGGAGTAAGAAGGAGCAGAGAGTTTATTCCTTAACCTGCAGGAACTACTGCAGAGATATTTCTGAGCACAAAAACAGAGGTAGGGATGGCTCTTTATGCTTCAGAGAAACAAGCAGATAAGTGATTTGGCTGAAACTGGACTTTCTGAATTTCTTTTCTGAACTGGAAAGGAAGTCAAGTTTGTGCTCATGACATTTCCAAATGCAAGCTACAGCTTCAAAAATATATCATTAAGGGAAAAGAATTCCTTGGGTTAAATGCAGGATCCCCAAGTAAGCAAGATTTTGTGCCTCCCCTTTATTACCACAACCCTTCCTTATCGTGTACATTTTCCTCTTTACATAAGGCAGCATAGAAACCTACTCACCCAACCAAAATTGGGAGAAGACAATTTTCTATGTCTTTATAAGAGGCAAGTACACCTTACAACTGAAAATATTTTTGAAAACCCTAAATAAGCCCCATTTTAGCATCTCCTCTCGAGGTCCTTATAGTGAGGTTTCCAAGATAAAATTTTATAATCTTTTTATAATAATTTATTTTTTATAGAAAAGAAAAATCGTACCCACCTGATCAAAGGAAAAGAGCAGGCTGTCTCTTAAAGAAGATGGTCATATGGGCAGTGGGTTTGTACCCAAATGAATTTTGGATGTGGCATCAGAGAATACTCTGCACTCCCAACTTTGCCTAGGGGCTTAGTGGAAGCTTTGATTTCCCAGGAACTTATAAAGGAGGGATGACTTGGGCAGAGGAAATAAATTCAAAGATGCCTTGTGAAAGTAAGTGGAGAGATCAGATTGAACTCCAGAATTGGCAGAGAAAATGGCAGCTGGTTAGCCCTGGCCCAGATTCCCAGGTATATGATGGGGTCTGGTCACTATTCCTAGAAAGAGAGGTGGAGAAAGAGTGGAGTCTGCTTCAGATTGTCCACCAACAAAAGCAGAGTTTGGCTGGCAAAGTGGAAAAAGTCTGTCACGATCGGTCATATCAAAAAGATTTAATGCAAACTAATCAAAGCTGGGATTTCAAAAGCTTTCATTCCTCCTTGAAATATCTGAGAAAAGCACACATATTTTCTCTGGAACACAAAGATCAATCAGACACAAATTCTGTGCTTGTCAAAATTATGGCATGGTAAAGTAAAAATAACTTTTGTTAGGAAGTGAACCCGTGAAACAAGTGAAAGAAATAATGGTGGAACTGAAACAGTAGGAAAGTTTATTTCCAGAGAGTGGTTACTTCTCAATTGGATCTTGTTGGATAGGTAAGGTTAAAACACACAGAAGTAGGGAAAGAAAATCCAGAGAAGAACTATCATGAGCAAAAGCTAAGAAACAGAAAATCTCCAGGCACTTATGAGGAACAGCTGGTAATGTGATATACCAAATGGAAGGGAAACTTGGATGGAATCCATGGGCATTCCCTAAAATGGGAAGGAGATAAAGTACACTTCATCTCCAGCTTGTCTATGGTAAAAGCTTTCTAAAAACATAGAAATAACTGCCTAATATAACAGTGAACACAAAAGTTCTTCCAAATTTGGAGAACTCCCAGATGTCTAATTTTATACTGCATCCTCCCTGCAATTTCCCTCATAAAGAGAAACTTAGATGATTGTCTTCTATAACCGGAATTCTCAACCTCAGCACTGTTGACATTTCTCTCCTGATATTTCTTTGTAGTGAAGGGCTATCGTATGCAATGTAGAATACTTAGCAGCATCCCTACCTCTATCTACTAGAAGTCAGTAGCACCCTAAACCCCAATTATGTCAACCAGCAGTGTCCCCAGACATTACCACTTGCCCATGGGGACAAAACCATCCCCTCTTAAGAAACTCTGGTCTACTCTGAGTCAATGTGTCAGGTGATTGTTCTCCTTGCATAGATGGAGAGAACCAAGGTAGGAGCTTTTAAAAAGCCCTTATGTGTTCCAAATGCAAGGACTCCGCAGAGAATTCATCTTTTTTTTTTAAATACCTTTTGATACCACTATGTTACAGTAAGAATGGTCATAAAACAGTCCAGCCATTTACAAATGTGTGCTGCTCCTTATCAGTGAATATTAGATCATCATCTATTCCTGGTTATTCTTCAACATTCCTCCTAAATCACTTATAAAGACTTTCACTTAAAAGTATTTTTAAATAGAAAGAATATCAAATTAACTACTATTTCCAGGCAATACACAAAAAAATCAAACTTCAACACTATCAAAGATAGGTCAAAATTATTGGGTAGTAGTCTCAGCTTTGGTATTAAATAGCTATGTGGGCCAAAAGGGAGAGGAGAGAGGAGAAATGAACTAGATAAGTCTCCAAAGCTCTTTGAGTTCTAAATTTTTAATTCAGTTATTTTGCTGGAACACCAGAAAAAGTAAGAATTAATCAAATATTCATTGAATCCACCTGAGATTTTTTACTAACTTTTTTCATTTAAAAAATTGGGTTTTTAGAAATACCCCCAAAACATTGTTCCAAAACAAATAATAACAATAAATGTACAGATACCTAGAATGTTACATTTCTTTTTTTTTTTTTTAATGAAGGTACTGGAGATTGAACCCAGAACCTCATATGTGGGAAGCAGGTGCACAACCACTGAGCTATACCTGCTCCCCTAGAATATGTTAAACTTAATCTACTATGGACTATTTGGTCCACTCTGAAAAATACAATGAAACATTTAGATGAGGAATAAGTGCTGTCAGAGTGGGACAAAATTAAAAGGAAGCTGCACTAATGGTCAAAAAATTTTTATTACTATTTTCAAGGTTTTTTTTTTTTTAAATAGCTCATTCTTGTACTCTAAAGTTTCTAAAAGCAAAAGTTCTGCATTTTTCTTGCCAATTTGTTATCTAAATATAGCAACTAAGTAAATATATCGCTGATTTTTGTCCCTTGGGATACAAAGGAACATAATGTATTAACTGATTTTCCAGAATAAAGACTTAGGCTGGAAAAGGCATGAAATCTTATACATTAAGTTTTTCAGTCTCTCTCCTAATTTGGTTATTAAATTTGCATGCTCCTAGTTATTCTATTTAACTCCCAGCAACAGCATTTAATTAGTTAACATTAGCAGGATTCCCCCTGGTCTACTATGCGGCCAATTTACAATATTTCAAAAAGCCATTTGCTGTCTCTGAACTGATGACAAAGAGATTTTGTCTCATGTGCCAACTTCAGATCGTGGTGGTGGATTTTATGAAGCTACCACAGGGATTAGCAGGAAAGTGTTGCCACAATTAGGGCATGAATGCTATGTTTACCCACCTAGTGCCCTAGAGTTGTCCTTAAGGATGGACAGTTTATTACACAATAAAGAGGGTGGGCACACTATGCAGAGGGAAGAGCAAATTCTAAAATTGTGAACATGTATTAGAGTCTGGGATAAAAGGCCTGTGGATAAAGTTTGTAAGAAAGATGTTGGATGCCTAAATTGGAAGATTAAATTTCAGATTTGTTACTCAAAGAAACATAGACATTTCTTTTAGATTCCCAATGCCAAAGAGAACAACAAATTAATGAAACGTCAATAGCAGTTAAGAGTTTTTCCTGTCAGTAATATACCTTTTAATATCAGAGAGCATTTTTAAAAATATTTCAAAGAAAGACTCAGAGCCAAAGTATTGGAAAGAAAAAAAAGTTAACTTGCAAAGGTGCAAGGAAATCAGATTTCAGAAATATTGGCTCACCAAACGAAAAATATGACAAGTATATAAAG
>PVKH010047921.1:0-10250 GCA_004027955.1 Chaetophractus vellerosus | reverse complement strand
AAAGAAAGAAAGAAAGAAAGAAAGAAAGAAAGAAAGAAAGAAAGAAAGAAAGAAAGAGAAAGAAAAAGAGAAAGAAAGAAACCAAAAATCTATAAATAAGTGAATGGCTCAATAAATGGAATATAACAGAATTGCAATATATGCAATAAATGCTATATAACTATGTAATGTAACACTATATAGCCATGAAAATAAATAAAGTGGATGTATACATGGGAAGATCACAATTTACAATGTAAAAAAAGATAAAGAGCAATGTGTTTAGTACAATCACATTTTTTGGTCAAAAAATAAGCAATAAAAACCAAATATGTATATACTGAGAGGAAGAGAGACAATATATAAATATTATTTTAAGTCTAGAACCATATGCAAAGAACTATAACCTAAACATAAGGAACTCTAAAGAGTGGAATTGGAAAAGAGAAACGCACTTTTTACTTCATATACTTCACAATGAGAAATTTAAATAGTACTATTTCTCATACTTACAGGTCTCTATTATTACACTGTAAGTTCTAAATTCAGCTACATAATTATCCAAACTATGTTAATGGAAACAACATGGTATTATGATTTTGAATCAGAAGGTTCTAAGTTTAAATCACAAAATTTGCTGTCTAAAGTTTGGATGAAATGCTTAATTTTACTAATCTTCAGTCTGTTCATCTATCATAAAGGGTTTATATATATCTTATAGGGTTGTTGTGAGGAGTAAACGCTTAATAAGTAAATTAAGATTGTATTTTAGTCATTTTTATATCACCAGGTCCTGGCATGTTGTAAGCAATCAAGAAATAATTATTAATTATAACCAGTTAATAATTCTTTTAATAACTACTCACTGATTGCTTACAACATGGCAAGATTGTGTGATACCAAGGTGACTAAAACACTGTCCCTGTCATCATAGAAAGCACGGACTAATGAGGAACAATGTCTCAAATCTCACCATTCAACTCCTGATCACATGCTGTCAGACATGCCACCGAGAGATTCCCACCTTAACTCTTGACATCTGCATGGACTCTGAGAGGGTGGCAATTTTCTCATAAATTTATAGAAATTTCCAGGCCATGGGTTAATTCTCAACAGGCTTAGAACTAACTGCTGCAATTCCTGAAGTGGCCCACCTAACATATAAATGAACTTGAATCACTCCCTCTGAATAATCCTTGAAAATTTCAACTGTAGATGAACAATTTCTTTTGTTACTATTGACTTCAATCCACTGTTTGGGAAATAAATCCTGTGACATAACTTCTCATTCTATTTTTCTTTCTTCAATTTGTAAAATCCTTAATTTACTTTTAGCTGCCAAAAGTGTTACTGCAGTGATGATTGTAAGTCTGAGTTTCTTCAGTATGAAAAATACTCAAACTTACTTCTCTTGGTTTCCTCTTACCTCCCTAGTCCTTCTTGTCTTCTCTGCAGGTTCTCCGTAAAGTAGGAGTGCTAGGACCTCGGCACTTCTCTATCCCCGCTCATGCCCTTGGTGAGCTCTTTCATCCAGTCTCTTAGCTTTAACCTCTATGGGTAAAGGGTGACTCATAGAATTCTATCTCCATCCAAGACCTCTTTTCTGCTCAGCATTTCTCCTTTATAGTCTAATATACAAACTTAATTCCTGGTCACGATCCCAAAACTTTCTCCACCTGTCATCATTCCTGTTTAGTTGTTGGAAATGCCATCTTTCCAGTATCTCAAGGCAAATTTTCTCATATGCCATATCCACACTCAGCAAATTCAGTTGGCTCTACCTTCAAAATAAAGCCAGAATTTTATCGTATCTCATTAACTTCCACTGCCATCACCCTAGTCCAAGCCACCATCCTCTCTCACCTGGATTACTGCAATAATTGATCTTGCCATTCTTTGGCTCAAAACCTTGCCATGGTTTACTGCTTCATTCAGAGTAAAAGCCAAAACCTTATAACAGGGCCAGATTTCTTTCCACCAGCCTTACCTCTTTGACTTCCTCTCCTCTCTCTTTCCCCTACCTCCCCTGGATACACTGCCCTCTTGTCATTTCTCAACATATAGGCATGTTCTTGTCTTACTGCCTTTCCACTGCTTGGACCACTCTTCTGGGTGATAGTGCACAGTTCACTCCTTAACTTCCTTCAGGTCTTACTTAAATGTCACCTTCTCAACAGGATTTACCCTACCCATCATATTTAAATGATAATTGTCTCCTCACCTTAATTCTCCTTACCCTCTTCTTTTATATAGCACTTACTATATTTATCAATTTTAATGTTTATCAACTCTCTCCCTCTGCAAGAATGTGCACTTCAGAGATGTGGGAGCAGGGGGCAGGGATCTTTGTAAATTTTGTCCACTAATGTATCTCAAGCATCTAGAACAGTATTTGACACATGGTGGGTACACTATAATAATTGCTGAGTAAATGAATGATTGAAGAATAATGATGCCAGTTGACATTAACACCAAATAATATAAATGAACAGTGTGATTGATCAATAAAAGATGATAGAGGTAAATTTCAAAGATACAATAGGCTTTAAAGTTCACCCAATCCATTTCTTCCCTTTAAGCAATTCAGAAAACAACCAGAAAAATAAAAAGATTTATGTGAGATCATATGGCTAGTTCATGGCAAAGAAGAAAGAATATCAGTCTTTTAGTTTAGTGGTTTTCCCCAATTCTTCCCTGATTCTCTTGCTTAGAAAATGTTGTAGCCTAGACCTCTTGAGACTTTGTAGGACAGCCATAATCATGTCTAAATGGATCTTAGCATACTGACACTGTCTCCCAAGTAATGTTAACTAGGGCCTAGAGAAATGGCGTCTTCATAGCTAGGTCCAAGGACCTTCATAGCTAGGTCCAAAGACCCTGCAACATGCTAAGATTGGCTACCAGACCAAATAGTCATGATCCCACACATGTGGATCTGAGTCCACACACAGTGAACTCCCATACTCTATCGCCAATTGTCACCCAGATCTCAAGAAAGCTCTCTTTGCCTTTATAGATGACATGTTTTCACATGCAGTTAATTTTAACATCAGTCTAAATGTTTGTATAGTTCAGTTACAGCTCACACCTTACAAAGGTTGCCATTAGCCTTTGCAGTTTTGAACAAAAATATTACCTGAGAAGAAATGAATCTTCAGCAGTCTAAACTCCTCAGTGGTCAGCTTTTTGCTTCTCTTTACTCTGTCCTGTTTCTCTAGGTGCAGTGCCTTTCCTAGCCATAAAAGCTTTCCAAACAGGAAGAATTACAGTGAGTTACCCAAGTCCTTTTAAAAGTAACTTCTACTTTTCACAAATGGCTAATTTCTTTTTCCCTTCTTCTTTTTTCTTTTTCTTTTAATAATAGAGGAAGAACACCAAATAAAGGAAGAGAAAAAGGAAAGCAAAACGTCTGGAAAGAAGAAGCCTTGCTCAAAGGAAGAACACAGAATTGAAACTATTTAGGTTAAAAGCTGTCACCTATGATCCACCAGCCACAGATATTTCCCACTAAGGAGACAGTGGAGGCAAGCCACAGGAGCTACTCACCTGCAGTAAATTAGAGAAGCAGATGATCAAGAAAGTTGAAAAATGCACTTACAGGTTAGACATAATGGAATAACTATTTATTAACTGAAAACTGGGAAGGGGGCTTAGTAACGTTTTTGAGAATCAGCTCTATTCAACATATGTTTATTATACCTATTAATAACAAAACATTATCCTAGGTGCAACAGATTATACAAAAGATATGGTCCAAAATGTGATAATAAGAATAAGAAAGAAGGATGAGCTAGAAGAGTCCAAACTACATGTGTTACAATTTGGTAAAAGAAATAAAAACAAAAACAATAACTGTTTGTCACTTTTTAAATGTAAGATACCAGGTAATGTATAGATTTCTATCACCTGATGGTTAAAATGCACACGCATAAAACAAAAACTACACTTAATTGTATTATTGCTTCTATATCTGAAATAAAAATGAAAGAAAAGAGCACTACATATTTTCACAGCTTTAAGGCAGAAAATTTGAAGTGTTTAAATGGAAATATTGCCATTGCTTCAGTGAATTTTAAAACACAACATGGTTTGCAATGGCATGTATCACTGTAAACTTCTGGTCCTGGTACTGTGTAAATCGACAATATTTAAGGAAAATATATCATTCTGTGTCCATATTTTTCCTAGAAGATAAATTGTTCTATTTTTATCTTACATATAGCTACTAAACCATCATAATCTATGCTGGTAGCATTATAATGACAGGAAGGAAACCATGATATTACCACAGACATCTACCTTGCATCTGGTAGGAATCATAAATTAGTGCTGGACTGCTGCTAGCTATTGTCTCAGTAAATGTGAGAGGTCCAATTCATCTATACTTGTACCTGCCCTATACATTTCACTCTCAAGCAGAATTTAACAAAGGGGACGCTCCACTATATATAGATAGGCATATAACTATCAACACACTGGTTAGCAAAGTTAACCACATAGTCTCCCAGGTCATAGATCAGAAGACTGAAAATTTAAAAGGGCTCCCAAAGTTAGAGGGGACAGAGCATAGGCTTTAAAGACAAATGAAGATGGGTTTGAACCTGTGCTCCAATATTTCCTAATTTTTATTTGACCTTGGGCAAATTAATTATTTTCCCTAAACTTCAGTGTTCTCCCTATAAAATAAGAATAAATAAGACTTTCTTTGCTGGGTTAACGAATAGATAAAATACAGTGTATGTAAAACATGTAATTCAGTGCCTAAGGCAATTGCTCAATAAGCTAGCTGTTATTATTAGAAAGCATCAAGATTCCCTCAAACTTTTAAGCTTACTTGGCATTCAGGAAAACAGAAAATTCTATAGCATGGTTTAAAAAACTCCGATACTGCCCATTCACCCCCTTAACCCATCTTATATAATACTGTATTGGCTGGAAATGAGAAGCACTTAATTAATATGGCCAGGCCAGTTGATAAAAAGTATACTTGAAATAAAATCTCCCTAACATGTTTATAGAATAACTGCCAAGTCCCCAGGCTATTTTTTGCTACTCAGAGCATAACTACTATACAATATTTAATTAAGATCCTTTGGAAACAACTGTACTAATCATTACCTTCATTATAAAACCTTATAGTACAAATAGAAATTAATATAGGTTTAAATGTATATTTACCCTCTGAGACTTATTATAAATATATAGATATAGACTTCTTCTGTTCTTTCCCTAATAAGTATGTTAGAAATAGACATTTTCTTTGAATTCCAACAGTTAACCAAAAATTCTCTTGATTTAATAGCAACTTACAAACAGTCACGTATTAAACAAATGCTGCTTCTCTATACAGCTTTTCCTTGTGCATTTCCAAGAGAATTAGCTGTTTTTATTCAAACAGGTTTTCCATTTTGTGACATATTTAAAAGGCAGTAAGGGGAATTAAGGATTGGAGGAATATGATGGATTAGAATTTTATTTCAAACTCCTACTGCCGAAACAGTCAGAGCCCACGCTGGAGTTAATGGGTTGCTCTCACATCCACTCAGAGAATTAGAGGCAAACAAAGAAAAATGTTTGCTCAGATAAGAAGGATTCCATCAAGGGAAATAAGAAGAAAGGATAGAAGAGGAAGAGAGACTTAAAGATGGGATAGTGTTCCCAATAAGTAAATATTTTATTTTGCTTTACAATAGGCAAGAAAAAAATCTACTGTTTGTTATTTTTCCAACCATCAGTATTTTAACTGACCAAAGACTGAAGTACTTTTATTTACTCTATTCCTAAGAAAACCTTTGTAATTCAGTCACTCACGACAGTAATAAATTATACAGATGGGTTCAAACTGATGATACCTCTTCTTTTATCCACCCAAATAAAATGATCATTGTCTAATGATTTGAAAATACAACTGTTCTAAGCCTAAAACCAACAATCCATTATTCGTGCTACCTGGAAATAGAGAAAGAATAACTAAAGTTTACAAAAAATACAAAAGCCAATTTAACGTAGTGTTTCAAGTTTCCCTCAAATTTAATCTACTATTTGAAGAGCTAACCAGAATCTAGACCACCTAGCTTAAGTTTTACCCTTTTCTCTCATCCCTAAGTCCCTCTGAAAAAGATATAAAAGTGTAAGGAAAGACTAGAAGACTTGCTGAAAACAAAACATAAAAAGGAAACTGTAGAAAGACAAGTGGGCTGTGTTTTTTCCAACCTTAGATTAAGATTAATCCTGTCCTATGTAGCCCAGAAGCGATTCTGCAGTACCCATTTGTGTGCCAGCCTGCTACTGTGCTTGGGCCATTAATGTTTGGGCCACTGAGTTTCCACCAGAAATCACATTGCTCCACGGAGAATAAAGGTCTTTAGTGCTCCTTCCATTAGCTTTCTAACCATCGGGCAAAGCTTACAAAGACTACTAGCTGGGCTAGTTTTGTTTAAAACTACTGCTGACATCAATTAAGTCATGGGAACATAAAGTCACATGTGTGATAGGGAATTAGAAACTGAACATGGGGCAACTGTACGTGCTTCCAACTGGACTTCAGCAGACAAGGTAAGGTAGAATTAAAGGGGCCACAGACCAAAGACACTGAGAGGAGATGAGGGGGCAGGTTTTGCATGTACCACTGCCTACCTTCTTCAGAGGCACAGCTTTCAGGTTCCAAGGGAGGAGATGACATCAATTGCAAGATGGTTTCCCAGATCCTGTCATAGAAACCCTGCAGGTTGTGTCATTGGAAATGATACAGCCTTTTTCAACTGAGATTTGTGAAAGAATTAGCCATCCAGAAAATCATATGAGTACCTATTTCTCAATTTCTTCCAAGAATGGTATAAAAATGGTACCATTCTAATTGCATAGGAGAAAGGTTAACTCATTATATCAATTATATCCTAGGGACAGTTGTTAAGGAGCAATATCCATGCAAGCCAAATCCAGCAGCCTACTTGTTGTAAATAAAGTTTTATTAGAACACAGCCATGCTCATTCATTTATTGTATTGTCTATGGCTGCTTTTAAGCTACGGTGGCAGAGTTGAGTAGTTGTACCAGAGACCAGATAGCCTGCAAAGCCCAAAGCTACCTGTTCCTTTACAGAAAAAGGTTGTTAATCTCTGCCTTAGGCATTAAAGCTTAATTCTCTCACAGAATGCCACCTGAGAAAAGCTTCTGGTATATGACTAAAGCAAAAATCCAACAAAGAAGCTGTCAGTCCCTCAAGGTCTATCTCAAATTTATGGGGAAAAAAGTGAACATTAAAGGAAATATCTAGAGAGTAGATGTAGCTCAAGTGGTTGAGCACCTGCTTCCCATGTATGAGGTCCTAGGTTCAATCCCTGGTACCTCCTAAAAAAAAGGGAAACATCTAGATCTATGGAAATACTTTGTCACCCTGAATGAGGTGGTGATGTGAAGTAAAAAATTTAAAAGCCTCGGTCCATTCCTTCTATAACTATTTTCACGGGATTTATATTGGTAAATATTTCCAGTAATTCATTTCCTATGACTTTTTCATTTAATTATCTTCCTCAGTTTATTTTTTCTATCTGATGTGTTATGTCATGCTTGTTCTTACTCTAGTCATTTTACCTTCTTAGGAAACTAATTAGAAACTATTATTTCTCCATATATCTTTAGGAATTATTCAGCTTTGGGGGCTAGAACAATGTCCTTATGAAAGAAGTCATATGACATGGAAATGACCTATATGACACATCATATTGTTGAGGGTATGGGGAAATAGGCTCTCTGACACCTAACTGATATATGCTGACACAATCTGTATGGAAGGGAATTTTACCATTTATAATAAAATAACAAAGGCACATCTGTCTTAGTTTGCCAAAGGGCTGCCGATGCAAAGAGCCAGAAATGGGTAGGCTTTTATAATAGGAAATTTATTAGGGGTAAAGCTTACAGTACTAAGGCTGAGAAATGTCCTCCAGAATCTACTGTCTCCAGGAGCTTAGCTGTAGGCAGCCTGGCATAGGGCATGTCTCTTACCAGGCTTTCTCTCTAAGTCTCAACAGCTCTGTTTTCTTCATGAGTTCAGCTGTGAGCTATCAGGGATATGGCTCATCTTCTCAGCCTTGAGCTAATCCATGGGCCCAGTCTCTCAGGGGCTTCTTTCTGTTTCTCTGTTCTCTGCTGGTTTCAGACCCTGGGAACTTTCTCAACCCTAGTGGTTTCTGTGTTTTCCTGCAGTCTTTTATCTCACATGGCAGGATCAATATGGCAGAGTTCCCTTTCCCTTTGTGTGTATCTCTCTCTGTGTCTCCATTTATATCAGCTCCAGTAAGAGGGCTGACACTCAACCTGGGTCATGCCTCACTGTTGTAGCCCAATCAAAAGGGTCTCACACCACATGAATAGACTAGTTAAAAAATATACTTTCTCTTTTTTGGATTCATAAAAGAATTTCAAACTGTCAAACACCTACCTTTTTCACCTAATTCTACTTCCAGGAAATTTATCACAGAGACATACAGTACTCACATATTTGGAAAATGATGTTTGTAAAAGGTTATTCTGTGCAGTAGTGTTTTTATACGAAAAGACTGCAAACAACCTAAATGTCCCTCATTTGGGGACTAGTTAAATATATTAAAGTACCTCCATACTTTAATACATGCACACCTTCCATACACCACTGGAATACTGTGCAACCATTTTAAAAAGAGAGAGAAATGTATTATGGCAACTCATTTATTTATTCAACAAAACCTTGTTGAGCACCTACTATATGCCAGGCACTGTTTTGAGCAAAGAGGACAAAGCACTGAAAAAACAAATTCCTCATGTCAGTCACATGAGAGACTGACAATAAACAAATATATATATATATATATATATATAAGTCAAATGAATAAAACCATACAAGGTTAGGGGGATAGGGAGTAGCTCAGGGATGCTGCTATTTTATTTAGGTTTGCCAGGGAATTTCTCTATGATAATGTAGCATTTGAGTAGAGAAGTGAGGGAATTAGCCATGCAGCTATCTGAGGGAAAGAACCCATCCAAGGGTAGAGAACAAGTGGTATAAAGTCCATGAGAAGGCCTGGCCAATGTGTCAGCAGTGCAGATGATGAGTGGGGACAGGGGTGAGAGGAGGCCTGAGTGGCAGTTGGGGAAGGACTATCAGGGCATTGTACACCACGGAAAGGAAAGTGGTTGTACTCTGAGGGGGGTGGGTTTGGGAAGCCATCAGATGGTCTAGAACAGATAAGTGGCATGATCTGATTTTTAATAATTTAATGTATTACTCTGGTTGATCTATTGTTCTTATCCAAAGATTATTGCTATAATAGAATCAAGAAGTGGGGGGCCAGGTGGGGAAGAAAAAAGAAAGAATCAAGAGGTGTCACTGGCTCAAACTAGAATGGTAGCAAAGGAGATGGGAGATATATTTGGATTCTAGACATATTTTAAATGATATCCAAAAATTATTGCTGAATTAAGTGATGAGAGTAATTTGTGCTATCATTTGTATTTTAAAAAAAGTAGATGGGAATGATAGAGATACATCATTCTTTATAAATACATAGAACCTCTGGAAAAGTAAACAAGAAATTTATTACTTGCTTCTGATGAGCAAGACTAAGGGCCTGAGGAACAAGGGTGAGAGGGAGACTTTAAAATGACTTGACTTTTAGTAGTCTAGGGATGTAATATAAAATGTGGGAGCCATAACAGTGATTTCAGTGGTTGATGAAGATTACAGTTAATAGTATAAATATAAGAATGTTGTTCTTTTACAAAGTGTTAAGAATATGGTGATACACAGGAAAATTACAACTAATTTAATATGGATGAAAGTTAATAGTAATATTATAATATTTTGCAGCAATGGCAAAGAACATATCAATTCTAAGGAACAACAATAAGGGGGTATAAGACGATATGGGAATTTTCCTTTTGGAGTAATGAAAATGTTCTAAAATTAACTGAAGTGATGACAGCACAATTCTGTGAGGAAAATGTGAGCCACTGAGTGTACACTTTGAATGGATTGTACAAGGCATGGGACTGTATAATACAGTGAATCCTGTGGTGGATGATGTACTGGGGTTAAGAGAAGAAATATGAGAGGGCCCGGCTAGATAGCTCAGTGGATAAAGAGCTCGCTGGGAAACCACATGGGAGGCCCTGGGTTCGGTTCCCGGGGACCTCTCCTAGCGGGCAGACCGCCTTGAGAATGGCAAGCCGCCATGGGCGGGCCGGAGCCGCCGTGGGCAGGGCAAAAAGCTGCCACGGACAGGCAAAAGCCGC
>PVKH010047920.1:0-10249 GCA_004027955.1 Chaetophractus vellerosus | reverse complement strand
AGAAACCCATTGTGATGCCTCCTGTTCTCTACCCAGGGATTGGCCAGAAGGGTGGGGGCGGGGTAAGACCCGCCTCCCGGCCTGACGTGACAGAGGCGTCTGGGCGCCGAGCAGAGGCTCCCGCTCCTGCGGCTGCTGGTCCTCCCTTCCCGCTGCCTCCCCTATGGACTGTGCTGAGGCGGCCGCTTCACTCGGCCCAGTCCCTGGCGTCGAGGGATTTGAGCATATTCTCAGCCGTTTGGCCTGAGGGTAAAAACGTGAAGCACTTTCATCCCCCAAAGCTCGGCGTCCAGGCCACGACCCCTGGCCCCGCCCCACGGCGGGCGGCTGCTCCCCCGGCGCCTGGGTGAGTAAAAGGCTTTTCCACCTCGACGACGAGGCGGGACCTTTGCCGCGGGGCTCCTCTGAGAAGTGTTTGCGTAATTGACGAGTCCAGAATCCTTCATTCTCTGCCTTGTTTCCACGGGGTTTATTCTTCCTCCGGTAATTCTGTAGCAAAACTTACTTGTTCATTAAGTGATTTGTCTGCTCGAAATCCTGGCATACTGTCGGATTTTTGTGGGTTTAGGATTGTTCCTGGAGAAAGTCTTGGAAGAAATTCAGAGAAAGGGGAAATGCATCTACAATATTGAAATGAATATGCAAAATATTGCAAACTTTCAGTCGGATACGTTGGGGTATGTCCAGACCTGGCTGAGCCATGTGGGAGCGGGAGGGAAAAGGGCAAGGTATATACACACTTGTATTAAATTTTAATGGTTAATTTTTCCTGCAACGCTAACATAGTTGAGAAAATGTTGAAAAGTTTACAAGTATGGGTGTTACCCAATACTGTTTTAATTTTAAATATGTTATTAACGCACAAAACCAAAATTTCTTTACTTTTTACTTGTGTGGCTTTAATAGTGGCAAGCTCATCAGTAACATTTTTGAAACATACTTTTTAATTTATCTTGTTTTTAATTGAAAAAATTGCCCTTTGCAAAATTTATTTTAAGTTCAATTTACTTTCGTTTCACTGTGACTGATATTGTCTAAAGAGATATATAGATGGATAGATGGAGGTGATAACCAGCTGTGCATAAGAATGTACTAAAAGCTACTGAATTGTACACTTTAAAGTGGCTAATTTTATGTTACCGAAATTTTACTTTAACAAGATAAATAAGCCATCTTCAAATTAGTATAGGTTTGCATTAAGTAAAATTCATGTATTAAGAGAAATCAGTTTTTGAAGAACTTCCACACAGTGGTGGTTTTTAATACGGACTACCTGTATACTGCTTAAAGCTGTCTAAGATGAAATTTCTTCAGGACTTAAAGAGCCAAGTCAATGACTACTTGTTGTAAAGCATATGTTTATATTCCAATTAAATTTTTCATGTTAAATATTCAAAATGTGAAAACAGTTTAATTTTTCATATTTCCATTTGAAAGGTGAAATGAAGATATCAGTAATCTCAATTTTTATATTTTTTCATATAGTGATAATCATCCTCAAACTCTGTACTTTTCCTTTTTTCTGTGCTTCAAATTTGAAAATATATTCAAATATATTAATGTTAAATTTTACATTAATCAAATATACTTTCCAGGGTACTTTCTCTCACTTGTAGTAGACAAGGGGCTAGGCCTTCTAGTAACCATCCATTTTTATATATTGTCAGGACTTTTTGTTGAGTTTTATTAATTACTTTCTCTTGGTGAAATATGACATCCCACACAGATGACGTGCATAAATATTTATAACCTATTTGCATCAAGAAACTTTTATTTCAAAGTAGTATATTTCTTCAGCTATTATATATACACATCAGATACATCTGATATTATATAGGCATTTGATAAATGTTAATTTGTGTGCAAAGTGTCCTTATTACATTCACTACCCTCCTGGCTTGGCAGGGAAATGTCAGGTAAAGGTAAATTCCAGCATCTTTTAACCTCTAACATTTCTCCATCTTGCAGTCCCTGCCATGATCAAGTCATTATGGCCCGCTCCCATGGACACTAAAATCTCCAGATAAACTCCTGGAGGGGAGAGAGAGAGAAAATCACCATATTCTGGCCAAGCCTCTATTTTCATGACATCCGAAATTGTGCAGACTGAAACAGACAATCCAAACTGAGATCTGAGCCACCTTCTGAGGCCGTAGAGTGAGCTCAAGCAAAATTGTGGCTCTGCCTCTGGCTTGGAGGAGTTTTATTAGTAAATGTCCTTCTCTAGGACTTTCAATCTTTGGCAAAGAGCTATTACTCTGCAGAACACACAGCAGTGTGTTCCAGTGAAAAACTGGAATATAAATATTCTGTTCTTTCCATAAAGACCCCCAAAGCACTCAGGACATCAAAGGCCTATTGCTATTTAAATAAAATCTTCCTTAACACCTAGATTCTTACAAGGGCAAATACATTCACAACTTTGGTTGTACTACATTTGGGTGGATTTGGCCTCTGAATACTTTAAAGGCATGGTATTTTTAAAAGTAATTTATTATGAAGTAAAATCAGAAGTATAAAAAATTGCAAGAGTAGTGTAAAGAAGTCCTGATCCCTTCACTTAGATTCTCCAGTTGTTACCATTTGCCCACTAACAGACATTTCATAAAATTATTCCAATGAATTTATCTCCCAAAGAAGGGCACTCTCCTAGGAAATAAACACATAAACCCAAATCAGGAAATCAACATTACTTCAACATTGTAATTCCATCCACAGACACTTTCAACTCTGACCCACTTCCCCAGCTATCCCAGACTGCCTCAACAGCATGTATTTTCCCATTGTTCTTCCAGTCTGCATCAGCCTGGAATTCTTCCTGAGACATTCTCTCATTTTCATATCTTTGACAGATTTTAGGAGCACAAGATGATCCCAACCTGGGTTTGCCCAATGTATTCTCTTGGCCAGACTCGGGCCCTGCGTTCCTAGCTGGAACACCACAGCCTCAAGCTCTACTTTCCTCTCTGCGGCCAATCAGAGGGGACTCAATGTCCACCCACCCTCACCCATGGTGATATGAACTTGAAAACCAGGTGACTAATATGCCAGATTCTTCCACATACTAAACATGTTTTCACTTTGTAATGACTCCTATTTTATGAGGATATACTCTGAGATTATGTCAATATCATCATCCCTATCCAGCCTCCATCCACCAGCCTTGATATCCATTGATGATTCTCACCAGAATCAACTACCAAAAGTGATTTTTTTTCCATTTCCATCACTGCTCCTGTATCTCTTTTTTTTTAACAAATCAATTTTATTGATACACATCAGTAAAGCATACAGTTCATCCAGTGGTGTTGCTATAATCACATAGTTGTGCTTTCCTCACTTCTATCATTATTAGAGCATTTTCATTATTTCAATAATAATAAACATTTGGCTTTCTACCATATGAAGGGTTTGTTCTGCTCCCTATTTATTTGTTATGGCATTATGGAATAATGTTCTATTCAATGTGTTAAGTGTTATCATTATTTATTTTAATTCTCCAGTTGTCCCATATTGGACTAGTGATGTCCCCCTTAAACTGACTCAGTCAGGCTCTAAGTAAGTCATCTGTTCTTGGTCAAGGTGGTAGCTAAGATATGAAGATGAAATTATATTGACTTCTCAAATTACATGCTGTGTCAGAGGTGCCATTTCTTTCATCCAGCCATGTGGGCCGCAATCACTGAATATTTAATATTCACCAGTAGATGCCTTAATTTTCTCTGATTGTGTTCACTAGCCCTTACCTCAGTGCATTCTGCACCTAAAGGGCTCTCTTGGAAAAAGAAAGCTCATCATATTACTCTTCTGCTATCTTTGGTCATGGCGTCGTAATGGCCTTCGAGCCAGGACCATAGGACCCAATAATGGTCTTCAGACCTTCAATGCTCTCTTGTCTCAGGGATTTTGTACATGTTCCCATTAAAGTCATATCCCAAGCAAATTTTCTGAGACTTTGCCCAGCCAAATCCTTAAGGTGCAGCTAACATACCTATGATGTGATAAAACATTCTTGTTCATACATTTTGTCCTGTTAATACATATTGAATATAATTATTTAAAGTGAATTCCCTCCTGCCTTTCTTACTTCCAGTTTCTTGTGTAGTTTAGGTGCTTATTTTTTTTTTAATGTGTTGTGAGGATATATTCATTTCTGTTTATCTCAGTGTTGTTTTTTTTTAAATTTCCCTTAGGATTTCTTCTGTGACTCATTGATTGAGAGTGTGTTGTTAAATGTCCACTTATTTGTGAATTTTCCACTTTCTCCTTTGTTACTGATTTCTAGATTTGTTCCATTTTAGTAAAAGAAGATACTTAGGATTTCCGTGTTTTTACACATATCCTAGGATTATGTATGGAATCTTCCATGTGTTCTTGAGGATAATTGAGGGTTTCCTGTGTACTTGAGTATATATACTTAATATGTATATTCTGCTGGGCTTACTTAGTTTATAGTTTTGTTCATGTCCTCTCTTTCCATATAGGTCTGTCTAGTCTTTCTGTACATTTATGAAAGTGGGCAATTGATGTCTCAACTATTGTTGTAGAAATATTTCTTCGCTCAGTACAATCCGTTATTTTCTCCTTATATTTCGGTGTTGTGTGTTCTGTGCACATATATTTGTAATTATTATAACTTCTTGATTGATTGACCCTTTTATATTATTTATTTCCTTGTCTCGTGTGAAAATAGCTGACACGATTTTGTCTGATACATCCTTGGTTACTTTTGTTCATGGATAGTTGATTCTTTTTGGTGCTATAGTAAATGGAATATTTTTCTTGCTTTCTTCCAGTGTTCTTTACTATTGTATATAACCATCACTGATTTTTGGATGTTGATCTTGTATATACTGCCACATTGCTGAAGTCATTGTTTAGCTCCAATAGCTTTGTTGTGAAATTTACAGGATTTTCTATATATAGGATCATGTCATCTACAAATACAGAAAGTTTTACTTCTTTCTTTCCAATTTGTTTGCCTGTTCTTTTTCCTGCTTAATTTCTCTGGTTAAAACTTCCAGTGGGCATAAAAGTGGTAACTTTAAGTGGGTATTATTGTCTTGCTCCTGATTCTTATGGAGAAATTTTCAGTCTTTCACCGTTGAGTATGCTGTTAGCTGTGGGTTTTTCATATGGCCTTTATCATGTTGAGGAAGATTCCTTCTGTTTCTAGTTTTCTAAGTTTTTTTTTTTTTTTTAATAAAGCAGGGGTGCTGGATTTTGTCGAGTGCCTTTCAGCATCAATTGAGATGCTTATAGGTTTTACCCTTATGTATGTTAACATGATGTGTTAAATTAATTAATTTTCTTATGTTGAACCACTCGGGATAAATCCCACTTGGTCATGGTGTATAATTCTTTTTTTTTTTTAACAAATCAGTTTTATTGGTACATATAAATAAAGCCTAAATCTATCCAAAGTGTACAATCAGTGGTATTCGGTGTAATAACATATTTGTGCATTCATCGCTCAGTCATTCTTAGGGCATGTTTATTATTCCAGTAATAATAAACAACAACAAAACAAACAAATCTCATCACTTCTATGCTTCCCCTGTCGTACATAGCTGCTATTCTTTTTCCTTCTCTCTAGTATATTTGTATTTATATTTTGTAAAAACAGTCTTATATATGCAATATCACCCATATTTGTGTTTTACATCAGGTTTTACTGCCATACACAGTACCATGTTACAGTTTGTCACTTTCCTTCTAGAAATATACATGACTGTAGACTTTCCCTTTAAGCCACTGTCATACCCTTCAATAGCACAACTAGTTACAAATAACACCATGATATGCTTTCACCATTTCTATTCATTTCCAAAGATTTACGAAAAACCTTTTTACCAATTCTGCACATATTAAACCTCAGCTCCCCACTCTCTAACATCATTCTTTTTTCTGGTGACCTATATTCTAATTATGAACTCCATGAGTTAATGAGTTTACACAATATATTAAGTTCATAATAGTGCAGTCATGCAGTATTTGTCCTTTTGTGTCTGGCTTGCTTCACTGAACATAATATCCTCTGGGTTCATTCATATTGTCAGATGCTTCACAACTTCATTTCTTCTTACTGCTGCATAATATTCCATTGTGTGTATATACCACAATTTGTTTATCCTTTCATCATTTGATGGGCACCTGGGTTGTTTTTAGCTTTTGGCAATTATGAATAATGCTGCTTGGAACAACAGTGTGCAGATGTCTGTTCGTGTCTCTGCTCTTAGTTTTTCTGGATATATTGTAATTCTTTTAATGTGCTATTTGATTCGGTTTGCTGTATTTTGTTAAAGCTTTTTTTCACTATATCCATAAGGGCAATGGTCTGTAAGTTTCTTTTCTTGTGGTATCTATCTAACTTTGGTATTAGGGTGATGTTGGCTTCCTAGAATGAGATAATGAGTGCTCCCTCTTCAATATTTTGAATGTCTTTGACACATCTCATTATTTTGTTGTATTCTGTTTTCTTTTTCAATCACCTCAAGATATATCCTAGTTCCCCTTGTGATTTTTTTCTTTGAACTATTGGTTATTTAAGAATTTGTTTACTTCCACATACTTTAATTTCCTGGTGCCTTTCTAGCTTCATTCTGTTGTGGTTAGAGAAAATAAATTAGTTCAATATTTTTAATTTTTTGAGATGTGTGCCCTATCATGGATAATGACTGTGTTCACTAGAGTAGAATGTTTATTCTGTTGCTGGGCGAATTGCTTTACTTATGTCTTTTAGGACTAGTTATTTTATAATATCACTCAAGTGTTCTGTTTCCTTATTGATCTTTTGGGTATATGTTCTGTCCTTTATTGAAAGCAGTATATTGAAGTCTATCATTAATGTAGAACTACTTTCAAATCTCTCAATATTTGCTTCAAATATATTATGCTTCTGCTGTTAGGTTCAAATATTTATGATTATTATATCTTCTTGTTTATTGACCGCTTTTCAATATAAACTATCCTTATTAATCCTTATAAGAGTTTTTGACTTAAAATCTATTTTATCTGATGTTAGTGAAGCTGCTACAACTCTCCTTTGGCTACTGTTTACATGGAATATTTTTTCCATCCTTTTCACTTGGAACCTACTGTGTCTTTGAATTTAAGGTGAATTTTTTGTAAATTCTATATATTTGGGTCATTTTTTAAAAAATCTGTTCTGCCTTTATAAGCCTTTGGTCTGGTGAGTGAACCATTTACATTTTTTAAATTAAAGATTTATTTTTATTTATTTATCTATCCCCCCCTTGCTGCTTGTGCTTGCTGTGTTCATCTTGCATTTTGCGTTTTTCTGTGTCTACTTCTCTCCCCCTGGTGCAGCATCCCGCTGAGTCAGCTCACCACGCAGCAGCTTTGCCTGCTCTGCGGCGGTGGAGGCTTGCCTTCTCAAGGAGGCTCTGGAAACAAATCCAGGCCTCCCATGTGGTAAACCAGAGCCCTACCAATTGAGCCACAGCTGGTTCCCCATTTATATTTTTTAAAAAGATTTATTTATTTCCCCTGCGCTGCTCCCTTTGTTGTTTTGCACTCGCTGTCTGCTCTCTGTATGTCCTTTTGTGTCTGCTTGTCTTCTCCTTAGGCAGCACCGGGAACTGATCCTGGGACCTTCCGGAGTGGGAGAGAGGCACTCAATCTCTTGTGCCACCTCAGCTCCCTGGTCTGCTGCAGTCTCTTATTGTCTCTTCTTGTTGTGTCATGTTGCTGCGCCAGCTCTCCACATGGGCCAGCACTCCTGCGCAGGCCAGCATTCTGCACGGGCCAGCACTCTGCTTGGGCCAGCTTGCCTTTCTTTCACCAGGAGGCCCCAGGAATCAAACCCTGGACCTCCTATATGGTAGACGGTAGCCCAGTCGCTTGAGCCACATCCGTTTCCCCTAAAGCATTTATATTTAAAGTCACTACTGATAACACAGAGCTTTTTTCTCCCATACTGTTATTTTGTGCTTCTAAGTCCTATAGGTTTTTGAGCCTCACTCAATTCCTCTATTAATGCCTACTTTTCTATTTATTTGATTTTTTGTGTTGTACATTGTCATGTCCCTCCTCATTTCCTTTTGTGTTTATATATATGTTAATTTATTGAAGTATATCACTCATACATAAAATACATAAACAATAAATGTGTAGTAAAAGTTGTAAACTTACAAAACAAACCTACATTGTTGTCGGCATTGACGACCCTGCTTGCTGGGGGCAGTTTCCAGCTCTCTGCCTCCGGGGGTCTCCTAGTGGCTCTCCCTACCCTGTCAGGAGACGAAGGGAAACAACACAGGAAGCGAAGGGGAGTGGGGCGTCCCCGAGTGCGGCAGGTGAGGTAAACAGGGGCTTGCCGGGCTCAAGCGTCCCCGAGCGCGGTGGGCCAGGAATCCGAGGTCTGCAATCGCGGGGCGCAGACGAAAGCAAGGATGAGGGAGGTGGCCGGGCAGCTGGCGGAAAATGAGTAACGAACGGAGATCACCCACTCCGGAGACAAGGCTGGGCTACCAAGTCTAAGTTTATTGAGCAAACTCTGTAACTTATAACAAAGAGGGGTAAGGGGAGGAGGGAGTGCAACCGAGCAACTCCCGATTGGTGGAAGCAGGCAACAAATGGGGAAATGCAACTGGGCGGCCTATGATTGGTGGAGGCAGGCATCGTGTCCGAATAAGGTTGGACAGCTCCTGATTGGTAGGGACAGGCTTTATGTCTATATATGGTAAAGCGGCTTTTGATTAGTAGGGAAAGGCTTTATGCCCAAATAGGAAAAGGAGGGAGGAGGGAGGAGGGGTTGCGCTAAGGCGGGAAAGGGAGGGGGTGGAGCTGCACTGCGGCGGGAAGAGGAGAGGCGGAGCCGTGCCACAGCGGCTGTCAAACAGCGCAATTTGAAAAATTGCCACGCTGCTGTTCTACCCCATTAAGCACTGGGGGCTTTTAGGCTGCCCCTGTTCTCCCCACAATTCCTCCCTTTGTGTAAAATATAAAGAAGGGGGCTGAAGGTGGGGGTTTGCCATGACTGCGTCTGTCTTAGGTTGCCCTCCTCTGAGGGTCTTACCCGTCACTGACTGCCAGTCAGGTTTTTGCCAGACTTGCACACATGTCCAAGGTAGCTGCGCCTATCTTAGGTCACCCCCCCTTCTGGGGGTCTTACCCTTCATTGGCCGCCAGCCATGCTCTTGAACGTAGGGTGTAGAACACTGATGTTTGCTTTATTTAATTATCTTGCGGATGCTGACTGAGTGGCAGTAGGGAATAGGATGGGAAAGGAAGGGAGGGGAAAGGAAAGGAAGGGAAGGGGGAGGAAAGGGGTCATAATTCCACATTACACGTGTAGCTGTTCCATTTGTAGGCTTTGCGGGGGCTGCTGCGGCAGCGGTTGGTACTGTGGATGCTGAAACTGGCAGAAGGTTAGCAATGAGATACTCCTTATCTGATTGCAGATGCACTTGATGACTGCTGGTGCTAAGAGTAGGAGAAAAAGAATGGTTATAAGGAAGGGGGCCAGCGTCAGCATCGTTAGGTGCGGGAGGGACCGGAGATTCTGAAGAAGGTGCTGGTCGGACACACCAGCTCGGGAGTCAGATGGGATGCTCCTAATTTTCTGGAAAGACACAAGCAAAACCTCTTCCTTGGGCGAGGAGGGGGTAATAAAGGGAGCCCAATTGCTTGAGCCACATTTGCTTCCCAAGTCACTTGGTTTGTAATCTTTTTAGTTTAGAAAGGTTTCCCAGATCGGTCATTTACATTGTAATCTTTTAGTTTAGAAAATGCTTTCACAAATTTCCCATAACCATCCATAACCACATAGACTAGATACTTCACGTTAAGGCAGACTTTTAAATAAGCTTATTGAAGCAAAACCTACTTTCACAACCCTTATACAACTTTCCATATCCATTCACATCTTATCCTACATATTTCCGCCCTGATTTTCTGAAAACCAGCCATCTTAAGACAAAACATACTCCCTTAAACAAGCTTTCACAAACCTTCTACTTCTTTCCATATCCATTTAAGTCTCATCTTACATCCCTCAAACCTTCTGTTCTGTGAAAAACTAGTCATTTCACTGTAGGCAAAACAATTATTTTATCTGTTTGTTTGCTTTTGCTTTGTTTTGAAAGCAGTTTTATTGAGATATATTCACATACTATACAATCTGTCCAAAGTGTACAATCAGGGAAGTGGATGTGGCTCCAGTGGTTGGACATGAGGGGTTTTCTCTCTTAGGGACGGGGCTGAGAAGTGCCCTGAGGGGAATTTA